>OY757544.1:28371454-28400051 GCA_963584105.1 Alviniconcha strummeri | reverse complement strand
GACCAGACCAATTTTCGTGAGCCGCTTTCGCCAGCTTACACTAGTTATAGATGTCACGCTGGTTTGAAAATATGTCTAGCACAGTCACTGCTGTTTGTGACACAGTGACACTGACAGACTTTATGCACTGTAACCTTTTTTACACTGACAGTGTTTATCATTATGCTATCCAGCTTGTGTAGACTGTAAGCAAAAATAAGAGTGTTTATTATGCTACCATTTTGCATTGACAGCATGAATATGTTGTGTCCTGTGGTTGTGAACTGTTTGTGTTTGCAGTGTTTATCATTTTATACCATATAAAATTATAATGATATATATATATATATAATACAGCTTGTGTAGACAGTAAGCAAAAATAAGACAGTGTTTATAATGCCACCATTAATTTCATTTTGACAGTATGTATTGTCAGAGTATGTTGTGTACTGTGTTCATACTGGTCTTTATCCTTTCGTGTAATACAGTTTGTGTTGACAACAGGTGCGTATAATAATTATATGCTACTGTTTGTTTTGACAGCTGCAAAGGACTGTTCCTGGATGTCACCAAGGGCAACATCATCAAGCTTGGCTATGATGGGACAATCCTGAGGTACACAGTGCACGGGTGTTTGTGGTCAAATGGTAATGAACTGTCTGGCACTGTTGGTGCCAGATGTGTGCTTGCTACCAGGTAACATGCTGAGTTGATAGGTTTACTCATTTAGGGGGATCTGAATCCTAATTGAGTTCTGTAACAATGTCGGTGATGATGAAGTTGAAGTGTCGCTTTACGTCCACAGAAACCAGGGGGATCTGAATCCTGGTTGAGTTTTGTAACAATGTTGGTGATGATGAAGTTGAAGTGTTGCTTTATGTCCACAGAAACCAGGGGGATCTGAATCCTGGTTGAGTTTTGTAACAATGTTGGTGATGATTAAGTTGAAGTGTTGCTTTATGTCCACAGAAACCAGGGGGATCTGAATCCTGGTTGAGTTTTGTAACAATGTTGGTGATGATGAAGTTGAAGTGTTGCTTTATGTCCACAGAAACCAGGGGGATCTGAATCCTGGTTGAGTTTTGTAACAATGTTGGTGATGATGAAGTTGAAGTGTTGCTTTATGTCCACAGAAACCAGGGGGATCTGAATCCTGGTTGAGTTTTGTAACAATGTTGGTGATGATGAAGTTGAAGTGTTGCTTTATGTCCACAGAAACCGTAGGCTTATTAGGGGTGGGAGCCCAGGACAGTCGCCTCAACTTTCACATGGCTCCTGACCTCTGACAGTGTCAATATGCACTCTGATTTTTTTATATACACAGTATGACTATGAGCATGTGTTCAGGTTGAATACTTTTCTTTCAGGTGTTCCCCAAAACAGTTGTTCTCTGGCAGAAGAGCACGTACACGAATGTTACTATCAGTCGAAGAAGTCACTAAAACCGAAAAAACTGAAAAGGCTTTTTGAATTTGTCCTGAAGCCCATTCTTATTTGGCTAATTTGCATTGTTGTGTTGCTTCGTCACTCTGGTTCAAGCAACATGCATGCATGGGAAAATGCAAATGATAGATTCTTGCACCTACTCAGCTGTGAAGGTCACATCACAGGTTCAACCCTCAAATTTGATAGGACACATCAGGGCCCTGTACAGTTAGTTTTTTTTCTCTCCTTGTATTGTTATATTTTTCCCCCACTATGTTTCAATTCTTTGCTGGTTTTGTGCAGAGCAACCCATGGAACGCGACTCTTGTCGGAGGCAGACGTTGCACAGGCCTATGGAGCGGACAGGAAGTGGTCGCAGGTGGACACTGTGAGAAAGACGATGCGTAACTCTTCATGTATGATTACGCAGAATGCCCACACTTCCAAAGGTAGGATGAGGACTGTGGTGTTTGTTTGGCCCATCAGACTTAAGGGTTGTGTGTGTGTGTGTGCGTGTGTATGCGCTTAGAATAGTCTCTATGGACAAGATTTTACACTTTACAAATACTTTAATAATTATTATTATTACTAATATTAGTGAAATGTTTACTCCACCTGCCATCACTGCAACTATCCTCAGCTATTTTGACTGTTGAAAAACACAGACATATTATTAAAGATTAATTGCTGAATTGTCTTTTAATTACCAGTTTGAAGTGTACATGTGTAACCGAGTGTATTGTATACATGTTCCGGGCTGTGACCGTATAACCTTTTGTTTCCGGTCCTTTTCCTTTTTGCTTGGGTGGGGATTTTATGGCCCCAATTATCTAAGGTGTTAAAAGTTGCGAGCTGGGCCAGCAGCATCCCTTTTCCCCCAGTGTCCCTGCAGAGGCAGGTTGTTAGTTTGCCGTTGCGGCCGGTGTTTATGTTTTCATCACAGGGGAGAGCCTGTAAGTAGTTATTTTTCTATGGCTTGTTGTTCTGATGTTTCTTATTGATGTAAATAATGCATGTTTATAATGTTATCACGTTCACAACGTGCCTTGATTTTGGTTCTTGAACACGTGGGTAATTTCGGCGTTAGATTGCGGCCTGACTGCGGCCACTATGGTGTCAGAGTACCTTGTTTGTGTGTTCATATCTTAAGCCTTTATGCCACAGGATGACCGGTGTTTCCAAAATGTTTGCATGTAACTAGTATGTTATGCTGCCATTGTTGGATGTTCAGTTTGAGTGATGCTTTGCTGATGCAAAGTTATCCCTCTTAAAGTATGGGTACTTTGTCAATGTGGCCATGCAGATCTCTGTGTGGCATAACTTATTTGTTTAGTTTCCTATGGATCTATGTTTCTACATGAAATCGGTGGTATATCATGGCTAACACTTTGAAGATGTTGACTTCATAGTTGTCGAATGTTCAGTTTACTAGTTGAATATGGTTTAGTACATAGGGGTGATTGTATAAACTGTGAGACATGCTATTTCTGTTTTGATCCAGCTTTTGTATGGCCGAGTCTTGGGCGCACAGACTTTTACTCTGCTTAGCTTGTAAACCCTTTCCAGGTCTTTGTGCATGTACGCGAACTGGCCGGTGATGCGCGTCAGTGGTGGCAATTAGGTCTTTGTTCACTAACCAAGCAGACAGGCGCAGCCAGATCAACAGCGTAGATTCTTGATGCGCTACCCGCATCAGTAAGACGCTTGACGTTGTTCACAGATATGCTCTGCTAGTCAGTAACAGTGACATGCTGTAACGCTTTGAGTAACTTGAGGCTGGAGCTGGTCAGTTTATGACTGACTTCCTCCCGCTTATGGCATGGTCCCAAATGCCACCCGTGGCCACCCGTGCCACAAATGGTCCCAAATGCCACCCGTGTCACTCCGTCTTGTTGTGTGCTTAAGTGGAACTGCTGTAACGATTATCTCACTCTTCCTGTTTAGTTAAGAATGAGCTTGGTAATCTGCATTCTTCACTGTTACTTTATTGTATACTGTTATACTGGGAGTTCATCAGTTAATTGACTGGCCATCTCTTGTATCCTCACTGTGACTGTGAGATACGGGTTTTAAGTGTAAGTCAAGCACACGATTTACGTGCTTGATTATTAATCATTTTGTCATGTATTATAGTAACCCACAGGTAAACTACATGGTTACTGTATTTATTAGATTAGTAATTGCTGTTGTTTAGACTTTACATTTGCTTTCATGTTCTAAATGTTTTGTTTGCTTGTGTCTTTTCCAATACAGACACTGTTTCCTGGTTATAGCAACCTCTGACTTGTGGCTCTTCATCCATGCTTCCAACCTGCTTCCCCTCAACTCCCTACCCCACTCCCCTACACATGTAAAGCCCATTCTTAATTGGGCGAACATTTGTTCGCGAACATAGTTGGAAGTATTTGGTGAATATAGCTGGTTCTTAATTGGGTCCACCTTTGCTGTATCATTTTATGGATATAGTTTGGGGTATTTGTCCAACTGCAATGAAGCTATATTCAGGGTCCAAAAAGCTTTGTTCAGCATGTTCTGGGAATATTCGCCCATTTCGGCAAACATTGCCTCTGACTGGTTGAGAGCAGAGAGCTCTCATGTGAATGAGGAAGAAATTAAAATGGATGACCGTGTCGATACCTCACTCGCTTTGGAGGGAATTAACCTATTTGTTGACTTGTGGGAGGCGCAGCCTTGTCTCTGGGACCCAGAATGATATATAGTAATTAGTTAAGTTATGCCATGAGGGATGATTAAAGTATATGGACTTTGGCCTACATTTTGGATCATGCTGTCTGCTGCACTTCTGCTGCAAGTTCGGGCTGAAGCTTGCATCTCATTATAAGCCAGTTAAGAGCGAAGTATAGGTCATTGAAGTGTCCGAATCATGTTTGGTGAACTAAAAGTTCAATTAAGAAATGAATCATAGTTTGCTGAACTGTCCGAAGTAAGTTTGGCGAACAAACACTTCGCCCAATTAAGAATGGGTGTTAGGTATGCATTGTGTAGAGCAGTAAAAACTCTTTTGAGTGAGACAGGGCATGAATAAAACTGAAAGAAATTGTGATTAATTAGCTTTCTTTTCTTTTTCCATTCCATTTTTTATGGGTGGTTTTATCATTGTGTTTGTGATTCTTTTCCTGTTTTAGCATGTGTGTGTATGCGTGTTGTGTGTGTGTTGGGGCGGGGGGGGGTGGGGGGGGGGGGGAACCCTGACTCATTTTTAAGGTGAAATGTACAGTGGAAGGGAAAATTATTAAAACTTCTGTTTCCATGTTTTGATGCAAGCAAGCTGAGTGTTTTGCTGTTCTTAGTTTCTGGTTAAATCTGAAGGGTAAAGGTGATGAAATTGTCAAAACATCTACTGATCTAGATAAATACCACAGCGGTCATTTGTTTTATTTTCTAGGTGCCTTCCGTTTCTTTGAGAACTACTTTGACTGCCCAGGATTGGTAGCAACTGCCAGGGTCATTGATCTCATTGATCAGAAGGTATTGCATCTCTCCTTCCTGTATTGAAGCTGTAAAAAAAATAAAAAAATAGTTGCACCGTTCTTTGTGCATGTTTGTGTGTAGAAGGATACAAAGATATTTATTCACCAGTGACATTAAAATGTGCACAGGGGTTTGTCTTGGTGACATTCCATTCATACAGTGCTTAAACAAATGGACATGACATTGGAATTAATCATGTATAAAACTTAAAGGAGTAAAATTTAAATTGATGTAACGGTCTCATGCATGTGATGATGATGAGTTGATGCTTAATGTCCTCAGATGTCATTTGACATATTAGGGACAAGCTGTGACCAATGCCGAAGCACGGTTCAATAAAATCCACATACGTAAGGTGTATGCGTGTTTAGCTGTAACCTGCCACCTGCACTTTTTGGCAGAATGACCAGGATTTTTTACGTGCTACTGCGGTAACACGGGGGTGGAACGGATACCGAAATAAGAGTCAGCACAGAAAGTCGACCCTGGAGAAGAAAATTCTCCCGCAGTTCCAGCAGGGATTCGAACCCGCGACCTTTCAATCACGAGTCCGGTGCTCTAACCACTGAGCTATCCCCGCCCCACTCTCATGCATGTAATGTCAACTACCAGTTTATACCAGTTTAGTTAACCAGTTAAACTACACATGCACATGGAAGCATGCGTGCATATACACATGCACATCCCAGTTCATGCACGCATACACTCGTGCACACATGCACACACAGACACACACACACATGCATGCCTGCACATATGCACATACACATACATGCATGCATGCATACATGCACACACACACACACACACACACACACACTCACACTCGCTCAGTAGTAATATGTTGTGCGTGCTTCTGTGTGTGTGTGTGTGTGTGTGTGTGTGTGTGAGTGTGAGTGTGTGTGTGTCTGTGTGTGTGAGTGAGTGTGTGTGTGTGTGTGTTCGTTCTAGATGAGGAAGGGACTGGGTGTTTGCTAGTATAGCTCTAGCTGTATTATGGATGACTGTATCTGATCAGTTACAGTGATTATCTGACCCATTTCTGGGAACCACTTTCACCACCTTACAGACGTCACACCAATTTCAGAAATGTCTGGCACAGTCACTGGATTGATTAGCTCTTTATAATTTCCGTCCCAACAGCACGAGTCCCTGAGTGTGGAGGAGAAGGAGGCCCTGTATACCAAAGCCTGGATGGACACTCTCGACTCCCTCCACAACATGTATGACCCCCTCAACTTTTCAGGTGAGTGGCCCCACATTACACAGTGGTATTCTTGATTCAGGTGCAGTGAGACACACCAGTCGCATCCCAAGTGGACAAATGTTTGCTTTAATTTTTAATATATATATATGAACATAATACAGTATACTGTGTGATTAGATAATAGAAGAGTTCAGTGTATATTTCTTCTTCGTTTCTGATTGGATTTATTTTTGTATAAAAAATTTTTTAAGAGGTTCCTCCAACTCTGTGCACTTCATTTGTGATAATGATGTGTCATATACACGTTTATATGATTTACACAGTTTGTGTTGTTTCTGAAACTCCGACTAGCCAAGAAAGGTGGCTACTTCCAAATTGTGAGAAAAGACACGAGGAAGTTTGTGGAGGAGTGCAGTGAAGACATTCGTCGCTGGCTGAAGGCTTTGAGAAAGGAAGGCAAGATGGTGTTCCTTTTGACCAGCTCACAGATTGACTACGCCTCCTGTCTGTTGGAAGTGTGTTTAGGGTGAGTGCTGCCGCTTCAAATGCCAAGCGCTGGTTTATGACATCCTTCCTCCAACCGCTGCCATAACTGGTTATGACACTGGTCCATTACTGGTTACACCATAGGTTCAGCTCATGGACAGTTTTTTCTTGGTGCTCAAGAGTCAAAGGGCAGTAAGTTTGTGACAGACAACTCAGATAGTAAGTAAGTAAACATGGTGCTTAACGCCCACAGAAACCATAAAGCTTATTAGGGATGGGGAGAAGGGGGATATGGAAGTGGGGGAAGAGGGAGATTATATACCTATCGCTACACTGTCACCACCAGAATGACTCCGGCATTAAGATGGGCAGCGATGAGAGCTATTTTAATGTTTCATTAATTGTGAGGGACAAAGTGACAAGACAGTGTCCGCAGACCACAACTTTTGAAGAGAAAGGAGAGCCAAAGCGGATTTGAACCGAGGTCCCTCTGCTTACCAGCCTAACGCCTTACCACTAGGCCAAACTGGCTTGCACTCAGATTATATCTGGCATTTTCTTTTATAACTGCCCACGTTGCTTATGCCAGGGCAAATATAACCAAAATTGCTTGAATCAAGACAGAACTCTTTTCTTTGCCTCATGTTTGCGTGTGTGCTTTGGTGCAGTGTTGTGTCCAGTCTTACTAGTGCCCAAACATTTTGGAGTGTGCTGACAGCATCGGTGGACAGCTGTGTGGAGATAAAGAGTACCCCTTCAGTGAAATAACCAGTTCTGGCACAGTTTGGAGGAAGGTGCTGGAAAGTGATGCTTGGAGTGTGCTGCTGCTGAAGGCTGTGCTACTTTGGGAACCCAGAGTTCAAAATATTGTCCTTTATAAGAAACAGCTTGCATCTTCAACAGGTAACACTGACAGAAAGAACTATCTTTATCTTTGATAGATGATGTGAACAGTGCCTATGTTTTCTTTCTGTTCTTCTGTGAAAAATAAGCAAATGGATGCTCAGTTGTTGTTTTTGACCTGATAAGAGATTTAAATGGAAGGGAGATAACTGCTCTAGAAGTCTCAGTTGCAGCCAGTGAGGTACAACTTGGTTGATTATTTTTGCATGCCAGGTGGTAAGTCGTGACTTTCTTCTGTGAGGCAGTTGTCTGTGAGAGAGAGAGGGGAAAAAGAGTATGTGTGTGAGTGTGTTTGTGGATGTTACACTCCACATTTTCATGATCTCCAATAGTGCAGCATAACACTGAGACTGAGTATGATGCTTCCTGCTGTGCTTGTTCAGAGCACTGCATGTGTATCATTTTTATGTGATGAGAAGCTCTAATTGTTTGGGGAGCAACACTGTTATATTCAAGATTATTGTCTTACAGTGCTCCTGTGTGATTAATGTTTGATAGACACTGACCCAAAGACATGGTCAAGTCAAGTCAGTATACTGTAATCATCCCTCACAGGGCAATTCAGCTAACTACTAAAGCTCATTAAAAAAAAATTAAAGAAGAAAACGAAAAGGGGGAAAAACACACAAAAAGAATTGATGGTCTGTCTGTCAATTAATTCTTTTTTCAGAGAATGCCTCCATCTTTAAAGTTACCCCCCCCCCCCCCCCCCCAACCCCACCCCACTCCCAAATACTGTATGTATCCAGTTTCACTGAATTATTTCATTGGCTGACATAAACACAAATCTGTTGTTGTTTGTTTGGTATTTGTTTGGTTATTGTTTTTGTGTTGTTGTTGTTGGCTTGGTTGTTGTTGTTATTGTTTTTGGGGTGGTAATGCTTTATTGATGTGCTTTCTCATCTGATGTGGTAATGTTCTTCTCCTAGGAAAGACTGGCAGTCCTACTTTGACATTTCACTGTTCCATGCTCGAAAGCCAGGGTTCTTCACGGACAACAATCCCTTCTATGCTCTAGGTGAAGATTGAATGTTTGTGGCCTCCTCTCAGTCTCACGCAAGGTGGGCAGTATTGCTGGAGAAAGGATGAGACAGCTGGCAAACACACTGCCTCGGGGCTAGTTTGTCAGTTCAGTGTATTCTGCATTGTTTCGCAGTGTAGAGTTGTCCTGAGGTGACCCTTTGTGGTTGACAGGATGTTATAATCCAATTACTACGAACAATGTAAGTTGTCCTGAGGTGACCCTGTGTGGTTAACAGGATGTTAAAATACAATTACTAACACAATGTAAGTTATCCTGATGTGACCCTGTGTGGTTGACATGATGTTAAGATACAGAACTACTAACCCAATGTAAGTTGTCCTGAGGTGACCCTGTGTGGTTGACATTATGTTAAAATACAATTACAAATGACTAACACAATGTAAGTTATCCTGATGTGACCCTGTTGGTTGATGTTAAAATACAAAACTTCTAACTGCTAACTAACACAATGTAAGTTGTCTTGAGGTGACCCTGTGTGGTTGACATTATGTTAAAATACAAACTACTAACACAATGTAAGTTGTCTTGAGGTGACCCTGTGTGGTTGACATTATGTTAAAATACAAACTACTAACACAATGTAAGTTGTCTTGAGGTGACCCTGTGTGGTTGACAGAACGTTAAAATACAGTTACTAACTACTAACACAATGTAGAGGCAGAGTAGCCTCTGCTTTCTTATCCCAGTCTATCTTGACATACAAATGAGGCTAAAA
The DNA here is from genome assembly GCA_963584105.1 of Alviniconcha strummeri. NCBI lineage: Eukaryota > Metazoa > Mollusca > Gastropoda > Provannidae > Alviniconcha > Alviniconcha strummeri. The sequence continues at coordinate 28,390,799 of OY757544.1, read as the reverse complement.
ATACATCTGAAGTGACATAATTATGCTTCCTTTGACTTGAGCAGAGTGAGCTTTGAGTGGTGCTGTACACAAGCCTTGCTGTACACAAGCTCTGCTGTACACAGGCCCTGCTGTACACAAGCCTTGCTGTACACAAGCCCTGCTGTACGCAAACCCTGTACACAAGCCTTGCTGTACACAAGCCCTGCTGTATACAAGCCCTGCTGTACACAAACCTTGTTGCTGCATTCTGAACTTTTTATATCTTGGGCTGCTGGCCATCATCCATATCCTGGTCATAACCTTTTCTCAGACTCGTTAATTTAGTTACTGTCTATTCCCACATCCTGGACAACAAAATATAGCATTCACTCAGCCATGGGTGTACACTCAAGGTGGTGTAGCATACACCATCACCATGATACAAAAACAGAAATGATACAAAAAATCCTGTTTTTGTTGATGTGACAGAGAACGATGCAGAAGCTGGAGTGGTGTCGGTGTTACAACGTAACGGCTGTTACAGTCAGGGTAACCTTACAGACTTCAACAAGTTCTTGTCCAAGGAAGTGGGCAAGGAAGACTTCAAGGTTTGTGTTCTCATTAACCCCCTCACTGCCGTGATGTCGCTTGAAAAATGGCCTAGAAAAGTGCAAAATTGTAAAGCCTCAAGCCTTTCTGTTTTCTTTTTTGCACTGGCATGTGAAAGGAGTTTGACTGAAATGCTTATCGTTGAAAGTAGATGTGTTACAGGACCAGAAGATATACTGTGTGCAGGCATGTCCGTGCACCTTTCAGTGAAGGGGCTAAAGAAGATTTCAGTCCTGTCTGAATTTCATAATGGCATAGAAAATGTTTGGGATAAAGAGATGTAACAATTACGTATTTCTTCTTTCCTCCCATTGCCCTGGTGTAACCATGCTGGTTGACAGGGTGTAAAAACACCAACTTATTTACTTACTTCTTTCATCCTGTCTTTAAAAACAGCAACAACAAAACAAACAAACAAACAAAACAAAAAAACAAAATTGGTCTGTTCTGGCTTTTGTGCTCATGAGTTTAAGCTAAGTTCTATTTAACAGTGGTGATGACAATTTTGACTATGGAATCTTGCATGCCAAGCCCTATGCAAGCTAGAAGTAAAAGGAATCAGAAAATTTGACCATGCACAATACAGAAACCACCACAAAGCAATCAGTTGCAAGCCACAGGATTACACTGCAGTATAGTATTAGTGTAAGCTACTTTTACCCGTGCAACAAGGCCACCCAGTAAACATGCTGGATCCGATTCAGAAGTGTTTTGAATATAGCAAGCTATGGCCGTTACGTCCATCATGAAGCCAGAATTGGGCCGGATCATATTCTGGATCCAACTTCCTGCGTCCAATTTGGTTCCATTCTTTCAGATAAGGCCTGGATACTTTGCAAAATTGACCCAGATCCAGTGTGAATGGCCTGGTCAGGTGTTGGCAAAATGCATCTGGACTGGAAGCCAGCTGGTGTGCAAGAATCATCTGGCCTGATTCTGGCAGAATATAACCAGCCCACTACCAGTTTCCCACTTTCAGGCTCGGTTGTGTTCTTCGACAGACAGCCATGATTAAAGTGCAAAATCAGCCCGGATTGCATTTGGTTCTGGCTGACTGTATCAGGTTTGGGCCGAACAGATCCGGTCCGGAAGCAAATGGATGTGCAAAAATCTTCTGGCCCACTTCTGGCCAGTGCTTCCGAGCCAATCTGGATCAGATAAAAATTGGATCCAGCATGTTTACTTGGGAGAGCTTGCTACTCATGCCAAGTTAAATTACAGTTTTCACTCAGATGTGCAACTTTGATGCAGGTGCTGTATTTTGGAGACAACATCTGCTCAGACTGCTACCCTTCGAAGCGCTTGGCCAACTGGGGTGCAGTGCTTCTTCTGGAGGAGATGGATGCGGAGGGCTACATTTGTTCTGATGGAACGGTGCCGGGTCACGAGGGTGATGCTGCAGATGTTGTCTCTAGACCAAACCTCAAGAGGAGGAAGATGTTAGAGGTATGTCATGTCCATGATGTGGAGGGGTGGTCCACTTTGGTCCAGTAGCATCCCTTTCTGCCATTGCCGCAGTTCATTTCAGTTCAGTTCAAGATGGTATGTATGCACGTGGAAAAGCCCATATGCGCCCCAACATCATTGCCTCATTAAGCGATTGTCATTTGTCTGAAAGTACATTATTTTAGTCTGTCAAATCTGTGCTGGGCCTAGTTGATGTCACTGGTCCTGTTGAAACTTCTTGGAACCTGTTGAAACTTCTTGGAACCTGTTGAAACGGGCGTCTTCCAATACTGTTCCATGGTAGGATACCGTTGACACAGATATTCTGGTCCCCCTTGCTGCAGAGAACTTACCACTGTTACACTTTTGTCTTTAAAGCCAGGAGTAAGTCACAATATACTTTTTGCATTCTTCACCAGGAATATTTGATTTCCTTATCCATTTAGCTTTTTTTGTTGCTGTTGTGACTGCAGTTCCCCTTCACACGTGAGATGGTGTGCACCTCAACAGTGAATCAGACTCATTCGTGATATGATGAATTGTTTCACCCTGACTTGACCATAACCCATCAGTTTGGGCTGTATTGTGTGGCAGCGTGATGGGTCTGACCATATGAAGTTTGGATGGGTCTCCTTAACCAGGCGGCCAAAACGGTTGAGCTGCTCATGTATCAGCACTGTAACATCTATTTTCCGGACTTGTTCAGCACAGTTCCCTGGTCACGGATGCAGAAACTGATTACCTGTTGACGGATTTCTGGGGCCCTTTCCTCATCCACCGAGATGGCAAGTCCAGTTCTTCTGTGGAAATGAACACATTCTGGGGGGATGTCATTGCTCAGTACAGCGATATTGCTGTTCCCAGTCTGGAATATCTGGCAGGTATGTATCAGTGGTCTTTTGTGTGTTTTTCACTGAACTTTGTCCTTTTGTAAATTTGGTCTTGAATTTGATTTCTAGTCCAGTAAATTTAAGGGTTGTTTTTTATTTCTGTTTTAATCCCCAAATTGTATTTGTGATTTGTGGCCATGTGCATGTACCCTTTAAAATAAAGCAATACCAACTGGTGTGTGAGTGTATGTGTGATGTGGTGGTACCAAATAATGTATGTGTGGTGGTACCAACCAATGTGTGTATGTGTGGTGGTACCAACCAGTGTGTGTGGGGGTACCAAACAGTGTGTGTAGGGGTGGTGGTACCAACAGGTGTGAGTATGTGTGGTGGTTCCAACCCGTGTGTGTGTGTGGTGGTGCCAACCAGTGTGTGTATGTGCACAGTGGTACCAACCAGTGTGTATGTGGGGTGGTACCAGCCGGTGTGTATGTGTGTGTGTGTGGTGGTGGTGGTACCAACCAGTGAGTGTGTGCATGGTGATGTATGTATGTGTGTTGGTAGCAACATGTCTGTGTGTTGGTACCAACAGGTGTGTGTGGTGGTACCAACAGGTGTGTGTGGTGGTACCAACTGGTGTGTGTGGTGGTACCAACTGGTGTGTGTGGTGGTACCAACTGGTGTGTGTATGGTGGTACCAACTGGTGTGTGTGTGTGATGGTACCAACTGGTGTGTGTGTGGTGGTACCAACTGGTGTGTGTGTGTGGTGGTACCAACTGGTGTGTGTGTGGTGGTACCAACTGGTGTGTGTGGTGGTACCAACTGGTGTGTGTGTGTGGTGGTAACAACTGGTTGTGTGTGTGTGGTGGTACCAACTGGTTGTGTGTGTGTGGTGGTACCAACTGGTGTGTGTGTGTGTGTGGTGGTACCAACTGGTGTGTGTGTGGTGGTATCAACCAGTGTGTGGTGGTACCAACTGTTGTGTATGTGGTGGTATCAACCAGTGTGTGTGGTGGTACCAACTGTTGTGTATATGGTGGTGTGTGGTATCAACCAGTGTGTGTGATGATACCAATTGTTGTGTATGTGGTGGTATCAACCAGTGTGTGTGTGTGGTATCAACCAGTGTGTGTGGTGGTACCAACTAGTGTGTTGTGGTATCAACCAGTGTGTGTGGTGGTATCAACCAGTGTGTGTGGTGGTATCATAACTATCAGCCAGTGTGTGTGATGGCACCAACCAGTGTGTGGTGGTACCAACTGGTGTGTTATGGGGTGGTACCAGCCGGTGTGTGTGTGGTGGTACCAACTGGTGTGTGTGGTGGTATCATCAGATGTGTGTTTATGTATAATTCTCCTAGTCTTTTGCTTGTCATCTGCCCCAACAGGTGTGTGTGTGTATGTGTTGGTATCAACCGGTGTGTGTATGTGTGTTTATGTATAATCCTAGTCTTTTGCTTGTCATCTACCCCAACAGGTGTGCCTGTGGACCACAGGTATAACAGTTTCTCTGGCAGTCGACAAGACACCAGTGGCTTCCACCCAGGACCACCAAGCTCTTTGCTGCCGTGAGCATCTCGCTAGGCAGGGAAATAAACAGGCTGATCCAAATGTTTGTCCCTAAGCTCAGTCAAACTGTATATACTATGCTGAAATTGGACTGCTGTAATAAAAAAATGATTGTAGGGATTAGACAGCTTTGTTAGCTTTTATTGAATAAAAAAAGTAATAATATTTTGCCACCAATGGTAGCCACAATTATTCTGATTACTTCTATGGTCTGTTAATGTGTTTCTGTGCCATCGGCCAGTAGGCTTTCTCTTATTGAAAGTTGGCCATGGTATTTTAATCATGCACAGAGATCTTAGAGCATGCTTCGCTTAAGAAAATGAGACTGGAATTGTGAGGTCTCCACATCTGATGACATGGAAGATCTGACAAAATGATTGTGTTTACCTTGTCACATCCAGGAGTCAAACCATGGCTACTGGTTTGTAATTTTGCGTGCTAGGTAACCAGCCGCAAACTCCCTTTTGTTTAGAGTTGTTTACTAGTGGTAAAAACTGCATTTTTTTCTCAGATTTTTTTTTTTGATTCAATCAAAATGAAACTTTGCATGTAACATAATCTGACGACATCCTTAGACATCAGCAGTTGATGTTTTCAAGAGAGATGATTATTGCAGCAATAATGCTGTCATTTTACGGTTTATTCAAGGGAGATAATTTTACCATTTATTCAAGGGAGATCATTTTACCATTTTATTCAAGGGAAATCATGTGATGGTGGTGCATTTTCTTCCTCAACAAAAACATGAATGTTTGCATTTCTCAGATGCTGTTTAAGCAAGAACTTTGACACAACATGATGACAAGATCTATTGTGCAATCTGTTTGCAAGATCATCTTAAGGGAGAGAGAAAAAACACTGAATTTTTTTATTTTCACAATGTCAAGTGAGCACTTCAGTTCCTTTTCTCTTGTTTTATATTTGACAGATTATTACTGGTTCACATTGCTAAAATGATTTAATTATAAAGACCCAGCTTGCTGGCTTTAAAACAAAACAAAAAATCATGATCTTCATGCTGAATCATGGTGGTGGCTAATGGTATTAGTATTAACATCACTATTGTACTTTGAAGCAGTGTACTTTTTTTTTTTTCAAGAGGAAACAAACTATACATCCTATGTGCACAACATTACTACTTGTTTTCCCTCTTTTTACTGATTGATTGGTTGATTGATTGATGTGACAATCATGTTATGCTGGGCTATACTAAAACCAGTTATCAAACTATACATCATATGTGCACAACTTAGTTTGACTTTTTGCTTCTTTCTGATCATCCTGATATAACTGTAATGGTTGACTGGGCGTAAAACACCAAGTTACTTCTTGCCTCTTGCTGCAATATGGCACTGGTATTTGCCGTTACGCATTTATATAATGTTAATTTTGTTTTTAATGAAACATTTTGGGAGCACAGTTTTGATAATCATGTTAATGGTGCATTATTAGCTCACCATGTAGGCCAGGGTTCAATGTTTCTGATTAGTGAAAATATTTGTGATTGTAATTATGTGGGAAAAGGAATGTGAGAAATTGTCAGTTTAAAATACAATGAAAATGACAGACAACTGTGTCATGTATGTGTGTGTCTGTATATGTGAAATAGTGTGTGTGTTTATTGGTACGCATGTGTGACAGTGTGAACATGTTTGCATGTCTAGGTATGTGTGTCAATGTGTTTGTGAGTGTGTGTGTGTTGCTTTAACACATAGCAAGTGTTACTATAACAATGTTGGGCTTCTTAGCTCAAGGCACATTGGCTACGGCACAGTGAAATACACTGCATGCATCATGGTATGTGCAGAGAGGTTTTAAAGGATTTTACACATGCCAAGCTATGAGAGTCGTGGTGGTGGACCATAACGTTAATGGTAGTGGACCATAATGTTAAAGTGGAAATGGGCATTAAGGGGGAAGCAAACTGGTGATGCAAGTTGGCCTGACAATGTGGAAAATGTGCAAATATTGTCGTCTACATGCTTCAGTTTGGTTGTTCTATTAAAAACTTTTTTTTTTTTTTTTTAACCAAGACTTTTTTCTTACTTAAAATTTCAGCTCCTTGGTTCCCTCTTCACCAATGAAAAGCTGGAAAAGGTAACTGGCTTATGATGTTATGATACTTTTCCCACACATACCAATGAAAAGCAAATGTTTAATCTAAAACAGACGTGACTTCCAGTATTCAGAAGAAAAAAATAAAATAAATACACAAGGTTTGAGCTGCATGCAATTTATTAAGATGCAGAAAATTTAATAATTTTTAAGGTGTGGAGGTTTGAACATGAATTATACACAAACGAATAAAAGACACAAAAGAATGCTATTTATTAGGACAAAACACAACATGCTCTGTTAAATATTTATATATTGTTAATTGCAGACAAAGAATTTATACCCACGAAGTTCACACCCAAGAAAAAGTTAGAGAAGGAAAAAAAAATTGCGCCTCCCCGGCGGGGAATTGAACCCCGGTCTCCCGCGTGACAGGCGGGGATACTGACCACTATACTACCGAGGAGCTCTGATGGGGTGGTATGTTTAATCGTATATAAATATGTGCATATTATTACTGAACGTATCACGTTCTATTCCTAGTGGGTCTTGTAGTTGTACACAAATGACGATAAACGAGTTTATTTGCACTGTCACAAACTACGTAAAAATATATCCTGACTGTACATCACGGATCTTTAAATGGGAAATCTATTTTTTGTGGCCCAGGAAAAATAATACTTCGAAGGGGAAAATCGGTAGACTGTCCCATGTATACTAGCTAGTACATTAATTTTACTGACCGAAAATGTGTGCATTTGGATAAGCTTAGGATATTCTAACAGAGCCCTGATTCTGTCTACGTATGCACAGACGTGTGTGCCTGTAAAACTGAGACTGAGTTTACAGATCGAAGGGGGGGGGGGGGGGGGGGGGGGGGAATTGCGTGAATGTAGACTAACAGATAACAGCTAGAGTATAGGCGGAGGTATATCATAACGTACTAAACGTAATCTTCAGCAATGATCTAACATTACATGTACTTTGAGACTGCATTGATCTACAGCCGTGTAAAATTTCGCATGATGTCATAGTTAACGTTGGTTACATCACCGCACACATAATTCACCATTTTCCTCTAATGCATAAAAAGGGAGCATATATATAATTATATCTGGAACCTGCTGTGGTGTAACTAACTGGCAGTAACGGAAGGAGAGCATGCCATCTGTCTGAAGTAAATGAATATAGCAGAAGAGAGACTACATTTTGCGAGGCGACATAGATTCGTTCCGACATCCGGTGATCAATGTTTCGTGAGCTAGGCTAACCGAAGCACATGTCCTCGCTGCCGAGGACGAGGCCGGCTCGACAATGGTGGTCTCCGTTGATGTGAAGCACGTCTTCAAACATCCCATTCAGCTGGTAGTGCAGACACACTTCACAAAGGTAAGCATTTTGTTATATTTATTTTTTAGCATAGTTTACTGGTGCAACGTTAGACCGCAAACAGAACAACGGTTTCTGGCCAGACCGTCAATAGCTCGGCAACTGTTTCAAACACACTAACAGTCAACCTGGATGTTGACAAGAAAGCGGAAATAGAGCGATAGCCGCGTTCATCATGAGTTTATGACAGTTATTTGATTTTAAAAAAATTACTAGAGAAAACAAGATCCAAACGCATAAAAGGTTCAAAATAACGCTATTTATTAGGACAAAACACAGCATGGGAATTTTCGGGGTAATGCCCATTTTCAACCTACAAAACGACACTTGACAATTAAACGGTGAAATACGAAAAATGAGATGGAGAGCTAATCCACAAGTTTATCTTTTGGGGAGTGAGCTATGTCCAGTGACTGGAAGAAAGTTGGAATGTTTTGTTTTGTCCTAATAAACAGTGTTATTTTGAACCTTTTATATGTTTGAATCTTGTTTCAGAACGCTAGCACTCTTGTTTAAGATTATTGTGTGTGTGTGTGTGTGTGTTTTCTCACAAGTACAAGAAGTAAAACAAGCAGCACACCATGTTGAACTGAAACAGTCACATAATTATGGGCAGGCATATTATCCATGTATTACTATTATAATGATCTAGCGCAGGTTACCTTTTCAGTTTTGTTCTCTCTCACCTCCTCTCTCTCTCTCTGTCTCTGTCCCTCCCCCCCACCCACCCACCCATGCATTCTACATGATCTGTGATGCAAATTGCAATGGCCATATTTTTGTCAGCCTAACTAGGGACAGTAATATATTATTTGACTCAAGATGAGTGAATGTTCCACTTTGTTCTGTTTCACTTTCAGTATCCAACACAAAGGGAAAAGTTTGTTCATCGTATTGATACCCTTGAGCGCAGAATTGGTACAGTATATCAGCAGACTTTCTTTTTTTATTGCTATTATATATATATATATGCAGGCTTAAAATGTTTCTGAACTTTTCGGTTATTTCTAAACTAGAATATTATGATGATGATGGTGTCCATTTTCATAGTGCATGATTCAGTTTAGCTTTCAAGAATGCTCTGTACCCTGTGGTGCTACTACTGTACTAGTATGTACATTTGTTTTATAATAACTTTCAAGTACTGATTGTGAGGCTTCAAGGGGAGCTTGACATTGAAATATGGACTTCATAATGTTATTAATAAGTACAGTGGTGCTCTTGGAAAAATGTGTATGTGTGTGTGTGTGTGTGTGTGTGTGTGTGTGTGTGTGTGTGTGTGTGTGTTGTTAGTGTTAGTGTTAAGTGCCTTGTGCTCCCACCCTGTGCAGTAAATGGATGCTGTAGAAATCATTATTATTATTATCATTATAAACTATTAAAAGATAACATTCTCTGTTGCAACTTGCATCATACCTTGGGGTGATTAACTAGTTTGCTGTAAGACTAAGAGAGTTGATGTTTTCAGTGGCAGTAGTAATAAAATATTTGTCTGCTTGACCACTTACACCTTATTGCAGTAATTGTTTCTTTTTCAACTTTCATTGAAGTTTTAAACATTGATATTTAACAAACTGGACCATAATTTCCTAAACTGATTGAAAAACTACTGTTTTTATGATTTTATTTTTATCCTGTTCCTATGATGGATATGGCCCATGGTGCCTTCCCTTGAGGTCCCATGTAACACTAATGATAATAATAATAACTTGGTGTTTTACACCCAGTCAACCATTGCGGTTATATCAGGGCGAACTAACACTAATAAACAAACAGCCTTGTTCAAGTTATTGTAAGAGCAACTACTCTGTCATGCATTATGTATACATGTATGAATGATGTGTGCTTTGGTTACAAATGTGTGAATTATTTCTATGGATATATATATACTAATTACTATGTACCAGTATCCATTCTTTTCTTCTTTTTTCCTCCACAGATTTGGCGAAAGGTATAGACTATCGCCGGAGACTTGCCGTTTGTGAGAATGTGTTGCCAACACTTTTGAGAAAGGTATTTATTAACTCTAACAAGAAGACAGATGATCAAAACACACAACTAAGAGTACAAAGTTAAGACTGAGCACCTTTTAATTGGGCAAGATAAATCAGTACACAGATGTTCTGCAGATCTGGCCTTTGTCAAAGCAAGAGATAAACAGACATTCTGTTGAAAGGTTTACTGCCTGAAGATGGTAAAAAGTACAAAAAAGAAACTGTACGTGTTAAGTTAATGCACACTCAATGTGGTTCTGTTTTCTTCCATTGTTTTGACTCATACCAGTAGCATCTCTAGTTTTGCCCAGAGTAGTGTGTGCAAGTGAGTAGCTTGAGAGTGGAGAATAGTGCTATATAATAGTGATCACAAACAGCAACAACAACATGTTGGGTTATTCAAAACATGGAGGAGAAAACTTGTGTGCATATGAAATCATTGGGGCTCTTTGAAACATTCCTGTTTAGATTTCTTCTAGTCTACTCATCAGAGAGAGCCTCTCTTTCAGGCATTTTTGTTGTTGACTGTTGTAGATTTGCAGAATGTGTTGATGAACTCCTACCTTGTGTGTGATTAGCATTGCTAAACATTCAAATTTCAAATCAGTGTGTTCTCTGCTTTTTTCGTGTGTTTTTAATAGTAATTAAGGACTTACTGTGTCATTTCTGTTTGTAGGTGAGCGTGTTAAATGAAAAGAACATTTTGCTGGAGGAAGAAGCATGGCTGAACATGTCATCTGGAAATCTACACATCAAATCTCGCAATGTTACCTGGGAGAAATACGCTGTCATGCGTGAGGAATCATTTTTCAAACCGCACGCCGAAAACCCTAACTGGTATGATACACTTTAGCCATGCGTCAAATTTATTTTCACATTGTTTGTAAAGTTGTGTACACAGAACATGTGTGTAGTGAAAAACAGCATGCAGAGTATAATTTATTAATGATATAACTAGACTAGTGTATGGTGAGACGGAGAGAGAATGGAAGCCTGCTTGTAAAGGGAGATAACTGGATGAAACCGCTTTGGGGAGTAATATTTTTAGGTCTAGCCATTACAGTTAATAACTAGACAGTGGACTTTAAAAGCTGTTTGCACTCTAAAATAAGCTAAACAGACCTTTGCTTTGTTGGGTTATTTTGGGCAAACTTGCTGAAGGGATGGCAAAGGTTTCCATAGCGTTAATAGCAATAATGATTTTCCCCCCCTTTACAGTGTTAGAAATTGGGTTACCTCCCTTCAACTAACATGACAAATTGTGTTTACCTGAGTGTAATATTCCCATCAGCTTGTACTAGGAATCGTGAATTCAGTGTAAAGTAGATGTTTATCACTTGTGTACATACAGATGAGTTCTGTTAATGCAGACATGGATAACATGCAGAGGTTAATTCTGGTTCCCAGGCTTCTTCTTTTTTCTTTTTCTTTTTCTATATTGCATTTTGAGTAAGCACACAAAATATTAATGAAAGAAATTTTAGGTCCTTGGCACAGTTTCTTGTTAACTGTACTGCATTATGTGTGTGTGTGTGTGTGTGTGTTTGTGTATAAGAACTGGGCATCAAAAAAAGATTGTTGTTTTTTACCATCTAAAAATACTAATTTTGGGTGTTCTTTTACCATATAAAAATACTAGTGTCTCAGAGTGGGTGTAGTTCAAATACAGTTTAAATTCTGCACAGCGACCCAAGCTCTGTTTTTATGTTAGAGGTTTCTGCTTACAAATATTTCATTATTATTATGAGTAAAAGAGAAGTTCTTCTGCATTACACTGATTAATTGTGTGTGAGCAAACCATTTTTTGCCCCCCCTCCCCCGTTAACTGTCCAGCTTCATAAGCAACACCCACTTCACAGCAGGATTTAGGATCCCTTAGCACCTGCTGTAGTGATGCTGTGTGTGATGAGGTGCAGTGCCTCTGTTGCAGGACCCAGTTTGATCAGCATGGGACTATTGACATAAGAGGCCTGGGCTCTCTAGGAAGAGTGCTGGAGCTCTTTGCCAGACAGTTCCTCTATGCTGGTGTCAGACGGGTGAGTGGATGGAAATGAATTAGCAAGGGATGTTTGAGGCCTTTCACTGATGCACTTACACATGCCAGTGTGTGTGTGTGTTGGGGGGGGGGGGGGGGGGGGGCTTTATATGTGACTGTGTGGGTGTGGGTGTCACTGTTTGTATGCAAGTGTGTGTCTGTGTGGGTGTCACTGTGGGTGTCACTGTGTGACTGCATGTGTGGGTGTGGGTGTCACTGAGTGTGTGTCTCTGTGTATATGTGACTGTGTATGTGACTCTGTGTGTGTGTGTGTGTGTGTGTGTGTGTGTGTGTGTGTGTATGTGACTGTGTGTGTGTGTGACTGTGTGTGTGTGTGTGTGTGTGTGTGTGTGTGTGTGTGTGTGTGTGTGTGTGTGTGTGTGTGTGTTGTAAGCTTGTCATTGGTGAGAGTGCTGGCATATGTGTTGTAGTGTTTGGGTTTGTGATTACCATGTGTCAGTATTTGTTGAATGCTTTGTACAACAATTGTAGCATTGACTGTTGTGACAATGTACATGCTTTTGGCTTTATTTTCATTATCTTTATTGTTATTATTTTATCTCTAATTGAGCCTAGGGTGCAGCAGGGCAGGAAACTGATTGAAGCCCGCTGCTGATGAGCTCTGCTTAGTTAATGTGCACGTCCTACCCTACTGCATACAAGTTACATTAATGCACTTAAACAGTCTCTCTGGACAAGACCGAACTACTACTGCTGAGTACTGCTTACAAGTTACATTAATGCACTTAAACAGTCCTCTCCGGACAAGACCCAACTACTACTGCTGAGTACTGCTTACAAGTTGCATTAACGCACTTAGAACAGCCTTTCTGGACAAGATTTTGTACTGTATCAGTACTTTTATTATTCTTATTATTTAAATATTAACTGGCAGAAGTATGTTTATCCAACTGTAATCACCGATCCATGGTGCATGGTGTTGCAGAGTCTAGGAATCATGGAGGAAGAGCTCAAGGACAGAAGTGGCAAGGAAGCAGAGACGCCAAGTCCACACCGGCTGTTCACTTAGGCCCACTGCCGTCTAGTCCAAGTGGCGTCGTGTCCGAGTGTCTGCTTGAGAATGTGTGTGAAGCTGCTCTTGCCTAAGCTTTGCCAAGGACATGTTTGTGGCAGAGTGATATTCTGACTTGTGACGTTTATTTTTGTGGGACTTAATACCCCCAGGTGTCATGCTGAAATTATGTATGAAATTGATAAACTTGGTATTATTTTGATTAGATGTATATTTGATCAAAGACTGAGTCTGGATACTTAACTGTATTTTTTAATATGCTGTTTTTATTGGATTTCCTCATTAGAATTTTGATTCCTCATTAGAATTTTGATGTAGTCTTGGTTATCATTAACTGGTACACTAATAACCAAGACTGCATCTTAATTCTAATGAGGAAATCCAGTAAAAATAGCATATTAAATATGGTTAATTATCCAGACTCCATTCTTGATCAAACATACATCTAATCAAAATGATACCAAGTTTATAAATTTCATACATAATTTCAGCATGACGTATGGGGGTATTAAGCCCCACAACATAAACATCACACAGTCAAAATATCACTCTGCCACAAGTTTGTATGGAAGAACATTTGTGGCAGTGTCTTTTTCTTCCTTGAGTGCTTGTGCCTGCTTTGGTGGCACACTCCAGGCATCGATCGCCAGCCGACCATGCCACCTCATTCCTCTACCATAGTTGTTTACACCTTCCGGCCCACCGGTTCATAATTTGGCCTCATGCCTCTGCCATAGTTGGTTATGCCCTCCAGCCCACCATTTCATGATGTGGCCTCATGCCTCTGCCATAGTTGGTTATGCCCTCCAGCCCACCATTTCATGATGTGGCCTCTGCCATAGTTGGTTATGCCCTCCAGCCCACCATTTCATGATGTGGCCTCTGCCATAGTTGGTTATGCCCTCCAGCCCACCATTTCATGATGTGGCCTCATGTCTCTGCCATAGTTGGTTATGACATCCGACCCACCATTTCGTAATGTGGCCTCTGCCATGGTTGGTTATGCCCCTCTGGCCCACCATTTTATGATGTGGCTTCATGCCTCTGCCATAGTTGGTTATAGGTTATACCATTCAGCCCACCAGTTCATGATTATGCCTCTGCCACAGTTGGTTATGCTGTTGCCTTGAGAACTGAAAGTTAGGAGTCCATTTCCTGTCAGGTAGGACTTCATTTTCCATCTGTACAAATGGGAGCTTGGACCGGCTACACCATAACCAACTATGGCAGAGAGAGCAGGAGGGGTCAGGTGATAGTCTATGCCTGGAGTGTGCTGTCATGATACCTGTCTGGTAGATGTGGGGGAGGGGGTACTGGGATGGAGGGGTTATCTGGGAAATTATGTGCCTACTGGTGGTGGTATAAATTCTGTGTGTGCTTATTATATATAGATATATATCCCAAGCACACACTTGGATATAGTGGAGCACTATACCATAACAGACTCGTATTTGGTGTTTTACATTACACATCTTTTTGTTTTTTTTTGCACGTCAGCTTTATACACCTGCTGTGTGCCATACCATATTCTGCAAGTCGATTCACCTGTGAATTGTTTTGTTTTGTGATTCATGTTTTTTCAACATTTTGTTTCCTTCTCATATGTAGGGGACATTTGGGGACATTTAATGTGTGGTTTGACTTCACACATCACTCTTCATGGGGACATTCAATGTGTGGTTTGACTTCACACATCAGTCTTCAGCCACTCCCCTCCCCCCCCCCCCCCCCTACACCTCCCACCACCAGCACCACATCAAACATTTTACAAATAAAAGAGGTTGAGGATTGCATATGTCTCCTTCACATGACCATGACAAAGTCTCACTGTATCAATCATAGTGTTTTGCAATACAGAGGCCTAACTTTATGCTTGTGAGATGTTAGACATTATCTGACGGCAGTACTCACCTAGTATTGTTTTTGTTTTGTTTTAGCACAAAAACTGGAAGTGCGTTTATTTTTTGTCCCGAAGTTATTGTGAACATGTGCGCCCGGTGAGTTGCTCATAGATGTATTTACAAAACATCTTGATTTAAAGAAAGTGTGTGAATACTCATCTAGTATTATTTTATTAATTAATTTGCACAAAAACAGGAAGTGCTTTTATTACTGTACTGAAATTATTGTGAACCTGTGCATCCAATGAGTTGCTTATATGATAGTTGCGTTTACAAAATGTCTTGAATTAAAGAAAGTATGTGATTTCCTAAGTCATTTAATGCCTTCTCTGATGCCTTTTTTCGATAAAAATAAAATTATAATAATAATAACTCTTATGTAGCACTGTACCCTGTAAATATTTACCAGTTCATGGCACTATGCATTACCAGCATCCACTTGTCTATCAAAAAAGCACAAGTACTATAAATGTATACATCAATATCAACATGACAATAAAAAAGCACAAGTAGTGTTGTAAATGCATGTGTCAACATCAATACAACAATCAAAAAAGTACAAATACTGTAAATGCATGTGTCAACATCAATACAACAATCAAAAAAGTACAAATACTGTAAATGCATGCATCAACATAACATGACAATCTCAAAAGCACATGTACTGTAATATAGTGTAAATGCATACATCAACACTAACGCATTTCACACTCGGCTGCCCACAATATGACCACACAGACACCTACACACACAGACACACACGCACACCATCACACACAAACATGCATGCGGCCACACTACTTGATAAGGACATCTTTTTTCTTTCTTTGTAGACACTGATGCCTGTGGCATAACTTGCGTCTTCCAACCACCATTCTTTGCTTTGTCCATTGAGCGAGGCAGCAGCTCCTTCATCTCTACAGCCTCTGATTAAATGTTGATTGTGTTAACCACATGGTCAGACTCACTGTGTTAACCACATGGTCAGACTCGCTGTGTTAACCACGTGGTCAGACTCGCTGTGTTAACCACATGGTCAGACTCACTGTCTTCTCCCTCAGTTGTGAACCAGGCTTTCATTTCAAATGTTACTATATCTGTGTTGTAATGACAATGTTGTTGCATTCTCCAAGAGCATTTGTGTTCACAGCAGTATTCAACTACTCAGGGCTAGTCATTGCTAATACCTTGGAATGTTTTATATAATTATGCAAATACAAAATAATTTCAGAGGATTAATTCATGAAAACTACTTTTTTTTCTTCTTTTTTTTCTTTCTCTCCTTCCTCTCAGCAGCGATGCAGTAATATGTCCCATAGGGCCATTTAATACATTGTTTTTGGTAGATATGTCACTTTAGTAGGGTGCATTCTAAATCTAAGGGAACCCTGGTATGTGTCATATGTTACCTGGTTTGTATGGTTTATATATTGACTGCCAGAAGGCAAAATCAGCTGTCCTGAGATGCTTCACAGGGATTTTAGGGTATGTCAGACTGGTTTGATGCTTCAAAGGGATTTTAGGGTATGTCAGACTGGTCTGATGCTTCAAAGGGATTTTAGGGTATGTCAGACTGGTTTGATGCTTCAAAGGGATTTTCGGGTATGTCAGACTGGTCTGATGCTTCAAAGGGATTTTAGGGTATGTCAGACTGGTTTGATGCTTCAAGGGGATTTTAGGGTATGTCAGACTGGTCTGATGCTTCAAAGGGATTTTAGGGTATGTCAGACTGGTCTGATGCTTCAAAGGGATTTTAGGGTATGTCAGACTGGTTTGATGCTTCAAAGGGATTTTCGGGTATGTCAGACTGGTTTGATGCTTCAAAGGGATTTTAGGGTATGTCAGACTGGTTTGATGCTTCAAAGGGATTTTAGGGTATGTCAGACTGGTCTGATGCCAGCACAATTTGTGTGTGTTGCTCTTTTCTTTTTCTCTCTTTTCTTTTTCTTCATATACCAGGTAATTGAACTGTGTTATACAAGGATGGAGATTTTGGCACAAGTGTCAATCAGACCATCCCAGTAATATGTTAATTGCTTATAATTATGTAGGAGAGAAAGAAAAAAAGATTTTATTTTTTATTTTTATCGATTCAAGGGTATTAACACAAAGAGAAGAGTGGGACCAGTGAGAATGAGATAACCTGTCCTTCATACCAGATTTAGAACTTGCACAACCGGAGATGAAGTTACGCCCATTTTCAAGTCTGCTAAGTAAAAAACATTGTTTCTTAAACAGATCAGAAAAAGCACATTTTCATGTCTGATAAAGAGAAGTAAACACATTTTGAAGTATGAGCTGAAAAGAAGAAATAACTGAAACAGTAATAAACACATTTTGAAGTATAAGCTAGAAAGAAGAGACAACTGAAACAATAATAAACACATTTTGAAGTATGAGCTAAAAAGAACAAAACTGAAACGGTAATAAACACATTTGGAAGTGTGAGCCAGAAAGAAGAGAAAACTGAAATGGTGAAGGATAGTGAACACAGAAGATACGCAGGTAAAATTTCCCACTGGGCAAGGGAGAAAAGGAGCAGAAGAAGGTGACAAGGAGTAAGCAACATGTACTGGCATAAAACAAAATGTAAACAGCACCTTGTAGCTGCTGAAAATAAAGTGGTTATGTTGAGCGTCACAAATTAAAATGAAACAAAAAATGTTGTGGAAGAGAAGAGTTGTAAAGCAGTTGTGAGTCACAAAGAATTTGGCTGAACACTTCCATACTAGTTAAGCTATGTTGTGTTTGTGTGTGTGAGTTTAGCAGTATTTTACTATACAATTTAAAAAGATTTTAAGATGGAATTGTTTTTATTCCTTGAGGAATATGCATATAAGCTGTAATTACCATGACATATTTGAATCTGATTATTTTGTTTGCATAACTGAAGTCTGTGAGTTGCAAATGGTGTATTGTTTGGGATTATATTTACACATGAAGTATTAGAGGTATTTAAATGACTTTATGAGGGAATAAAAGTTTCACACATTATTTCTGTGGAATTTTGCTTTTGCTTTGCTTGTGTTGAAGTAACTAGAACAAAGTACATTGCTGTAAAATCCATGGTCATCGAAACTGAATAACAATGGTACAAGCACATAAGGTATCGTGCCACTAAGCATGATAGTTACACACTTGGTTGGTCTTGCCCTCTGAGAGTAGTGAGCCGGTTTGGCCTAGCGGTAAGGCGTTAGGCTGGTAAGCAGAAGGGCCTCGGCTCGATTCCACTTCAGATCTCCTTTCTCTTCAAAAAGGTTGTGGTCTGTGGACACTGTCTTGTGACGTTGTCCCTCACAATTAATGAAACATTAAAATGGCACCATCGCTGCCCATCTTAGTGCAGGAGTCATTTTGGTGGTGACGGTGGTGATAGGTATGTAATTTCCCTCTTCCCCCACCTCCTTACCCCCATCTCCCCGTCCCTAATAAGCCTTGTGGTTTCTGTAGACGTTGACTTCAGTATCATGTGTATTTACACTGTCTTGTGACTTTGTCCGTCACAATTAACGAAACATAAAAGTGGCTGTCATCGCTGCCCATCTTAATGCAGGAGTCATGCTGGTGGTGACAGTGTAGCGATAGGTATATAATCTCCCTCTTCGCCCACCTCCATTCATAGTTCAGGAGCTGTGTGAGAGTCGAGGTGGACGTCCTGGGCTGTCCGTCCTAACGAGCCTTTTGGTTTCCGTGGACGTAAAGATGTATTGAACCGTGTTTCGGCATTGGTCACAACTTGTCCCTAATATGTCAACTGACATCTGAGGACATTAAGCAACACTTCACCACCACCTCCTCCATTCCGCCTTACGGTTTCTGTGGACGTTAAGCACCTCCGTTCATTGGCAGAGTTCAGGAGCTGTGCGAAAGTCGAGGTGGTCGTCCTGGGCTCCCCGTCCTAACGAGCCTTCTGGTTTCCGTGGACGTAAAGCAACATCGAACCATGCTCATGCATTGTTCTCAGCTTGTCCCTAATATGTCAGCCGACATCCGAGGACATTAAGCAACACAACAGTAGCAGCAACAGCACCTCCATTCGCCCGTCCCTGATAAGCCTTGTGGTTTCTGTGGACGACGTAAAGTACCGTTAAAGAAAGAAAGATGCTTTCAGTCAGTGTAGGAGTGAGAGGCGAGTTCCGAGCGCTTGTTTACGACATCCCACCTCCCTAGGTGCGGAAAGGGATGTTGGGTGTGTGTGAAAAAGGGTGAGTGAAAGGTCAAAAAGTGATGGCTGACTCATAAGTTTGCATGTCATCTGTTCTTTCGTTCGCCGCAGCAGTTTTGTAATGCCTAACATAGGGCCGGCAGGCGGCCGAGTGCCCAACATGTATAAATTGGAATGTTGCGAATTTTTCGGATACCACGAACGTGATTAAAAATATATCTGTAATTTTTGTTTTTTAAGGGCTACTCATTGAGCTTTACCTTTCATACCGGTCTTGACCACTTCAGAGAACTGGGGCTGAGAGAAAGTGGAGGTGGCCGTCCTGGGCACCCCGTCCCTAATAGTCCTTACGGTCTCT
>OY757544.1:28319854-28367354 GCA_963584105.1 Alviniconcha strummeri | reverse complement strand
TTTTGATTTTGATTTCGGCATGAAAAAGAGATAGATATACATATACGCAGATTTGTTTTTCTTGTCGGAACGCCAGTTCCACCGTGACTTAAAACTCGGACAACTACGCGAGAATAGAAAAACTCTACTTGCTCTTCGGTTTGTGGGTATAAACATTCACAGCCTTCTCGCGACAGACGTTCTGATGCTGAAGAATGGCTGTTCTCCATTGTTGTTTCTGTATCGATTCTAAATCCAATGTGTTTTCATCTTTCCTTAATTATTATGTGGCCCTGTCTTTCAGATTATCCTTCGTTTAAATCTTATTCGTCATACACACTTCACTCACCGTCCTACTCGTTCTTAAACTTTATTGTCCATTTTAAACCCTCGTATGTAACTGTCATGCCAACATTCCTCCAAGCACTGGACACCCAAACAACACAGCTCAACCGAAAGCACATAAGTGTCCTACATCTCATTTTTCACCGTTTAACTATTGTTCAAGTGTTGTTTTGTAGGTTGAAAAGGGGGCTTACCGCAACAATTCTCATGTTGTGTTTTGTCCTGATAAATAGCGTTCTTTCTAATCTTTTCTGTGTTTGGACCTCGTATGTGAACAATGAGTATAACTTCGTCAGAATCGTCGCCAGCCCTCTGTTTCATGTTTGTTTAACGGGAAATAAAACGAGAAAAACAAAACAAAACCGGAACGATGTGCTGTTCCAGGGAACCCTTGTAACACTTGTGACATTGTCAAAACGTCAGATTACTACCGAACTCGTTACCTTTAATCTCAGTCTGCCAATGTTTCTTTCAAAGTGCACTTGGGTATATAGGGGTTTGCATCACTCCGGCATCCGTTGGAGACTTCGAACTCCTACGCTCTGCGGGCGAGGGTCATCTCGATTAAAAGATATCGTAGCGGAGAGCGGAAGGGGCTGGTGGAATCTGCTCTGAGAGGTCAGTCTATCTATAAAAAAAAAAAAAAAAAAAAAATTAAAGGCACTTTCTAGCGTAAATCAAATAAATAATAATAACAATTTTTTTTTTTTTTTTTTTAAGTAGCACCACATTATGGTCGAAATTTTCGGTTTTCTTCAAACATTTCTCAGTGAACTAAAACTGAAGAATGCAGAGCGTCACAAAAACAAAACAAAAACAAACAAGCAAAAATAAACACACAAAAAAACCCAAGAAACAACAACAGAAAAATGTACGGGATATATATTATATATATGTTTTTAAACGAGCAGTTTAGTGATTACAGTTGTTTGCACGTCACAGCAGAGAGATCAGTGTTTAGTTACATAGCTAACACTTGTCTGACCTTACTTATTTCAGTTTTTTGTTTCTTTCGGCTTCTGCCGGTTTCCCCATTATGCCTCGACTATCTCCGATTTGGTCGTTTAAAGCACAGTGTGTATAGTTATGCGCATGACTCTCGTTCTTTTTAACACTGACTCAAGCTTTTCTCATCATTTGTTGGTGTTTCCTCACTGAACGTCATGTACTAACGGGTGTATGTTTAATATGACAATTCTAAGATTATGGGACGGAGGGATGGAGTGGGGTGTTCACATAATCATATTATGAATAAACTTGATTTCAATCCAGAACTCAGTATCTGTTCTTTGTAATATAGATAGATAGATAGATAGATAGATAGATAGACAGAGAGAGGCAGAGACAGACACACAGAGAGATGCAGAGAGAGACAGACAGACAGAGATAGAGAGACAGACAGAGGCAGAGACACAGAGAGACAGAGACACAGAGAGACAAGGACAGAGACAGAGAGACAGAGACACAGAGAGACAAGGACAGAGACAGAGACAGAGAGACACAAAGAGACAGACAGAGACAGAGTGGGAGAGAGAGAAACAGACAGAGAGACAGTTGGAGAGACAGACAGAGACAGAGACAGACATACTGGGATCATATATCTGTACACGCTGAACAACAAACTGATGCTGTTATTCAGTTTCTGTAACTGGATTGAAGGACAGTGCGTTGTGTGAATGGGCTTGTTTAAAACATGCGATATTCTTCGCTTGCATGTATTTTCAGTGCTGTGTGTGCGTGCGTGCGTGCGTGCGTGCGTGCGTGCGTGTGTGTGTGTGTGTGTGTGTGTGTGAATGATTATGTGTATATATATATGAACATGTGTGTGTGTGTGTGTGTGTGTGTGTGTGTGTGTGTGTGTGTGTGTGTGTGTGTGTCTGTATGCGTGAGTGTGTATGCTTGCGTGTGTGTGTATATGTGTGCGCACCTGTGTGTGTGTGTGTGTGTGTGTGCGCGCGCGCTCGCGCACCTTTGTGTGTGTGTGTGTGTGTGTGTGTGTGTGTGTGTGTGTGTGTGTGTGTGTGTGTGTGTGTGTGTGTGTGTGTGTGGTTGTGTGTGTGTGTGTGTGTGTGTGTGTGTGTGTGTGCGTGCGTGCGTGTGTGTCAGTATGCGTGCGAGTGTGTATGCTTGCGTGTGTGTGTATATGTGTGCGCACCTGTGTGTGTGTGTGTGCGCGCGCGCACCTTTGTGTGTGTGTGTGTGTGTGTGTGTGTGTGTGTGTGTGTGTGTGTGTGTGTGTGTGTGCGTGTGTGTGTGTGTGTGTGTGTGTGTGTGTGTGTACGAGTATGTGTGTCGGAGGGGAGGGGGGGGGCAAATTACACAACCTACCAACTAGGCCTACAACCCAACTTCACTTTCCCTAACCGTGGGACGTTCTTTGAAACCGTTTGAAATCACCTCGTAAAAACCACAGAAGTATAACCCTACTCCAGAACCGTTTTAGATTTGTTAACTCTATCAGTCGATTTAAGCTTTCGTTATACATCGTAGCTGCTGTGTGTATTTATATATTTACGGGCCTATATGTCATGTGGTGCGTTTTGGAGACTGGAATCGATTCATCAAACATACGCTTTGTGAGGCACCCGAACTCACTAACCGAACGAACATTGCTGTTTCCTGATCGCCCGACAGCCAGTGGGAAAGACTTGTGTGTGATCAGTGGCTACTGATATTCCTGTTAACTGCGCAGTAGGTTAAAACTAACGCTGCAAGTCTTGCATAATCCAGCTTGTCAAGCACACGTGGAAGCCGGCAGAGCACTCGCTGGATCTGCATTCAAGTGGTCACGGTACACACGTGAAAGCCGGCAGAGCACTCGCTGGATCTGCATTCAAGTGGTCACGGTACACACGTGGAAGCCGGCAGAGCACTCGCTGGATCTGCATTCAAGTGGTCACGGTACACACGTGAAAGCCGGCAGAGCACTCGCTGGATCTGCATTCAAGTGGTCACGGTACACACGTGGAAGCCGGCAGAGCACTCGCTGGATCTGCATTCAAGTGGTCACGGTACACACGTGAAAGCCGGCAGAGCACTCGCTGGATCTGCATTCAAGTGGTCACGGTACACACGTGGAAGCCGGCAGAGCACTCGCTGGATCTGCATTCAAGTGGTCACGGTACACACGTGGAAGCCGGCAGAGCACTCGCTGGATCTGCATTCAAGTGGTCACGGTACACACGTGGAAGCCGGCAGAGCACTCGCTGGATCTGCATTCAAGTGGTCACGGTACACACGTGAAAGCCGGCAGAGCACTCGCTGGATCTGCATTCAAGTGGTCACGGTACACACGCACTCCTTACTAACCAGTCTCGGTTTGCCTGTTTGTTCTCAGCTTCCGCCCATTTCAGCGACTTCCGGTTCGGGGCCGGGCGAAACACGCCAAGTACTTTCTAGTCTACTTCCGGGTACTTAAAGGGCCATTTTCTCCTCCGACGCCGACGTTATTGAATTTAGATACGTCTAGTCAATCCACTCAGAGCAGGTAAATAATAATAATAATAACAGTGATGGTAATAATAGCGGCCATTTCTTTAGCGCGGTATGTCATCTCAAAAATAACGATCTCTCATTATAAGTATTATTAACATTCTTCTCATTATTATTATTCGAAACCCATTTTTAATGCCTGCCAAAAGAAAAGCTTTATCCGGATCATCTTTCAGTTGCTGTTCCCATTCCGACAGATGCTTTGGAGGCGACAGATTGGTAATTACCGAGAAATTCACACGTGAAAGGGTTCTGGGGTTCAAACGGGCTATTGAGTTGGAAAGAGGAGGAATGTCCTACCTGATCCGCTGACTGCCGCTGATCCTACTCCTGCTTTGCTGTCGCCTGTTGCTGGCGATGATCCGACTGGGGGTGGGCCTGTAGGCACAGCAGACACACGTGTTGGAAGTTACACCGCGGTCCGTAAGAACACTTTCCGTGGTTGTATTGTATGCACACTTCTTTGCCGCCGGGTCCGACTCGGCGGCCTGTCTGCCCTCCTCGCTGCTTGATGCCCGTTGGTGTCGCCGTCTTCTCCTTCAGCAGCACTGTGCACAGGTGCTGTGAGTCCGATCCCCATCGGAATCTGGCTGCTGCCTGTCGGCGTCGGTACTCTAGGTCATACGCCAGAACCGAAGCCCAGGTGTATCTCGATGCCAGTTCACCGATCTTCGCAGTGTAGGCCATGTAGTCTTTGGCGGCGCCGTGGTCCAGGTCGCCGCTGTCGTAGAGGGCTGCCATGATGCGGGCATTGGCAGCGATCCACATCGCCGGGGACAAGGCGTGCAGCTTCGGCTTGGTGCCGCTAGTCAGTTTCAGCGTCGCTCCCGGTCCCAGTGAAATTTCCTCTGTGTCGGTCACAGTATCCGACACAAAATCTGTTATCAAGGGCGGCTTCGCCTCACCTGATGCTTTATGGAGGTAGAACTGAGGGTCCAGATCTACCCTGGCGGTTGCCCTGGCACCGATGTCCATCCCGTCAGCGCTGGTTGTCAGCAGGTCGTGGAGGATCACGGACGGACGTCGGGACGGTGCAGGTGTGGCAGTTTTGGGGGCGATTTGCCTGCCACCCCCCTCGGCCTGCAACTGGCCCAAAGCCGTGCGTAGGGCCGCCATCTCCCCCTTCTTTAGCTCGAAGCAACCAATGTCCTCTTCTGTGAGGCCCAGCAAGGCCGCTTTGGAACAAAACCCTTCCTCGCCAAGAGCCTTGGCGATAGCTTTAGGGAGTCCCCATTCAGACAAAAACGCTCCAAAATCAAACGGGTTGGCCATGTTAGCGATTTCGCTGGCGCTGCGCAGAGTGCCAGATTCTCTCCCTGCCTGTCCCTTTACCCGTTTTCTCCGCCTCCTCACCTAAACAACCGGCCATTATCGGCCCTCCCATCCTCTACTCGCCACTACACCTCGCCCTCCCCTCCCTCCATCCCGCTTCCTGTCCTCTGGACACCCCGGCACCTCAGTGCTCTCATGCCCCCCTCCCCCGCCTCCCTCCCTCCCCCCTAGCCGTGGTCACTTGGTGTTTAAACTCAAGTTCACTTAACAGTGCAACTTCCACACACACAAAAATGTATTAAAAAAAGAAAAAAAGAAAGAAAAAAAGGGAGTATCAACGATGAACAGTACTCATTCAAGTAGCCTACAGAACCTAGCTTTCTTACCACATCACCACGTCTGTGGAGATCAGACCACACAGGGAGTTGAGAATGAAAGATTTTTATCAAGACGGGAGAAAATACTGAATATTTGTTTGTTTGTTCGTTACTACTTTGCAAGTTCTGCTGAAACGTTTCGTGCCGTTTTACAGTGTTCTGTTGAAAAGCTGTCACTCCTGACAACTCAGTAGCTTGTTTTACTTTCTTCTTCTTCTTCTTTTTTAATGGACGCTGGGTGTTAGCTTTGTGCAGTTTCTTTGTTTTTTCTTAAACGAAATATATTGAATTGTCAAGAAAACTGATGCCATGTGGAGTGGTTCCTCAAATTCACTTTGCACGATCTGGATTTTCTTTGAGACTGCCATTATCAGGTGAGTGAAGAAGTTACTAGTGTCTTCCAAACGGACCTATAATGTCAGAAGTTCAAAAACTCATTTTTATGTCGCAGAATTGAATAGACGTGCTTATGAAAAGATGTTAGTGCAAAAAATGTTAATTTGTGCTGTTAGTGCAAAAACAATTAATTTGCGCTTTGGATATTTCTGACTGCTTAAGTACACGATTCAAGGTAAGCTTCCATCATCTTTCTACACTTAGAAAAGTCTTTGGAGGAATAATCACTATCGCCGAAACTACCGCATGCTTTAAAAATCACACGTTGAGCCCGGGTGTGTCTGTGACACGATACCGTTGCTGGTTAAGCCCAAGCGATCTTTCGAATATCATGTATTTTCAACAACTGTTCTTTGAGTTTTAAAATATACAATAGGTGTTATTGTCCACTGTGATATTTGACTTACGCGTGAAACTATTTGAAGAAAAGTTACGATCTATGTGGACGTAAAGCGACATTGAACTTGAACTCTTCACAGCTCATGAACTGTGTGAAGGTCCAGATGGTGGTCCTGGGCCCCCGTCCCTGACGGTCCTTGTGGTCTCTCTCTGGACGTAAGGTACGTAGCAGTGAATTTGAATTTTTACGATATTTGAGACGATTTGGGACTTCTTCACCACTTTTCTTCAAATAGTTTGACGCTCAAGTCATACCCATTGCATGCTGTAGCTTTCGGAGATTTGGGTTTTTAGACAGAACAGAGGGCTGGAACGGGTTCATCTCTTTGTCTGCAAAAGGATTCTGCATGTCGTAACCGAGAGTCCCATGACATGGTTCACATGGTTTTCCGCTTTCTGTTTCTTCTGCCTTACGATGTAGGTCCTAGTAAGTACTGGTTTAGGTTGCAGAAGCATCCTGATTCAGTGTATACCAAACAAACTTAATTAACATAGTTTAGTTTGCACGAGAAAGGTACGATTACATACGTCGCTCACATTAAAAGTAATAATGGAAATTTGTAAAGCGCGTAATCTGCGGCTCAAAGCACTGAACAAGTATAATAATATTATAACACACATAATATACATCGAGATGGAAAATGTTACCAGCAATTTAACAAAAAGCTAAAGCATTATGTAGACATCGACAAGCGTTCAAGCATAACTATGTAAAAGATGCACACACACACACACACACACACACACACACACACACACACACACACACACACACACACACACACACACACACACACACACACACACACACACACACACTGTCCAGACAGATAAGAATGAAGGACAATGCTGCTGGATTAACTGAACACGCTGCAGTAACAAGAGACAACAACGAAACAATGCCCATAATTACACTTTCATCTTCTCTCCTCTTACAGTGTCGTCGTTTCTCTCAGTTCCAACGGACAGCTCTGGACCAAAGACCCCTACTTTGACGGACGCTTGGTCAACTTCAGTCTCTACAGCCTCGGCCAGAATGACCTGCTGTCTGCGACCAGCGGGTCCGTCTGTGGGGCCAGGTGCCTCCAGAAACCGTGGTGCCGGTCCTTCTTCTACCAGCCATCGTCCACTGCCTGTCGTCTGTACTCAGACGTGTTCAGCAGTGCTGCCCACGTCGTGGGTGACGAAGGGGTCCGCTACTTCAAGAGGGACGCTGAAGGTTGCACAGAACATAATTCTCTTTCGTTTACGGCCCCTTCATCTGACCAGCAGACTACAATCTCTCTCTCTCTCTCTCTCTCTCTCTCTCTCTCTCTCTCTCTCTCTCTCTCTCTCTCTCTCTCTCTCTCTCTCTCTCTCTCTCTCTCTCTCTCTCTCTCTCTCTCTCTCTCTCTCTCTCTCTCTCTCTCTCTCTCTTCTTCTTCTTCTTCTTCTTCTTCTTCCTTCGTGTGTGTGTGTGTGTGTGTGTGTGTGTGTGTGTGTGTGTGTGTGTGTGTGTGTGTGTGTGTGTGTGTGTCTGTGGGGGGGGGGAGGGGGAGGAGGGTCTATGTATATGTCTGTGCGTTTGTGTCTGTCTATGTCTGCCTGTTTGTGTAGAGTGTCTGTCTGTCTGTGTCTGTGTCTGAGTGTGTATCTGTCTGTGTATGTGTCTATGTCTGTCTGTCTGTTTGTGTCTGAGTGCGTATCTATGTCTGTGTCTATGTCTGTCTGTGTCTGAGTGCGTATCTATGTCTGTGTCTATGTCTGTCTGTCTGTGTCTGAGTGTGTAACTGTCTGTCTGCCTGCTTACACGTCATAGATATTCCAGACTGGTGGTGTCCATCTTGGCTGGGGTACGTCCAAGAGAAGTACTCGGGTATATGCTACAAAGTGTACACCTTCTCGACGGACTTCTGACGGCACGAGATCTGTGCCAGGCGGATGGAGCCGGTCTCGTCACGATGGACACGGATGAAAAGGTCCAGGGCATCATAGCCGTCCTGATGAACACGTCTGGTAATGTCCTGGTGCCCTGCAACAACGCTCGCTATAATGCTGTACATAAGCTTTTGACTATGTGTGTGTGCTGTACATAAGCTTTTGACTCTGTGTGTGTGCTGTACATAAGCTTCTAACTTTAACAGCTCGTGTGAAGCTGATGGTATGATAGGCATTCGATAGGAATGCGGCGAGGAGGCTTGCTTCTGTCTCTTTCTCTCTCTGTCTCTGTCTCTGTCTCTCTGTCTCTCTCGCTGATACACGAACCGTGTCGATCGTACGGCTGTGGAGGACTGTCCGAAACAGATCTCAAACGAATCGTGTGTCAGCATAGCCGTATGGTTGAAACGCCTCAGCACATCGGTTTCAACCTGTCCGTTCCAAATACAGCATTCTAAATTCCAACGGATGTACTGATTCCGCCAGCCAGTGAGCGCCCGCTGTTTGGACTGAAGTGAAGGAAAGGCCGGAGGTCACAGGGAATGGTAACTCTCGAGTGGTAAGGTCGAATGTGTCGCCCCCCCCCCCCCTCCCCATTCCTTGATTTGGCCGTTAGTTTTGACTGTATCGTGTGACAACCAGTACATTTAAAACGGAAAGGTCCGACTGCATGAGGGTCGAACCTGTTTTACCCGTGGACCTATCCATGGTATTACCTACGCTAACCAGGCTAGAATATGCTATAGTAGGGCCTAGTTTTAGCTACAGTAAATTAAGTCTTTCCTTTCGCTGAAGATACAGTTAGTTTGTTAGTTGGTGCTTTGAGCCCAGTGAACCACATAGGGTAAGTAAACATGGTGCTTAACGTCCACAGAAACTGTACGGCTTATTAGGGACGGGGAGACGGGGGGAAGGGTTTATGGAGGCGGGAGAGAGGGAGACTATTATACCTATCACTACAATGACTCATGCATTAAGATGGGCAGTGATGAGAGCCATTTTAATGTTTCATTAGTTGTGAGGGACAAAGTCACAAGAAAGTGTCCAGAGACCACAATTTTTGAAGAGAAAGGAGAGCCGAAGCGGATTCGAACCGAGGTCCCTCTGCATACCAGCCTAACGCCTTACCGCTGGGCCAAGCCGGCGCACACCACATAGGACTCAAGATACATCTTTATTAATACACAGCGGAAAATTACGTGGTCTGCCATAAAAACGTATTATACAACAAAACATTGCACTAACGACACCTGCCGGTTTTCACTTTTTCAAATTACAATCCACTCGCACAAACAACTGCCTCCCATTCACTCCCAAACATTCCTCCTTTTATCCCAGCCTCATCGTCCCCGCATCCCCATCTCTAGTAGTAAATAATCGTAAAGTGACATGGTGTTTAACGTCCACAGAAACCATAGGGATGGGAGAAAGGGTCAGGGGGTATGGAGGTGGGGGGAGAGGGAGATTATATACCTATCGCTACACTGTCACCACCAGAATGACTTCTGCAATAAGGTGTACAGCGATGAGAGCCATTTTAATGTTTCATAACTGTGAGGGACAAAGTCACAAGACAGTGTCCACAGACCACAACTTTTGAAGAGAAAGGAGAGCCGAAGCGGTATCGAACCGAGGCCCTTCCGCTTACCAGCCTAACGCCTTACCGCTAGGCCAAACCGGCTCACGCCCCATCTCTAGCCTCCCGTCTGAATTAAGTTGGTTCTTGTGTGTCCCATCTCTAGCCTTCCGTCTGAATTAAGTTGGTTCTTGTGTGTCCCATCTCTAGCCTTCCGTCTGAATTAAGTTGGTTCTTGTGTGTCCCATCTCTAGCCTTCCGTCTGAATTAAGTTGGTTCTTGTGTGTCCCATCTCTAGCCTTCCGTCTGAATTAAGTTGGTTCTTGTGTGTCTTATCTCTAAACTTCCGTTGAATCAAGCTTGTTTGTGTGCAGCCTTCCATAACCAATGGTTCCACTCCAGTGCCTCTCGGCCGACGGATGAGTGGGACACTCCCTGGGTTGCTAGCAGCAACTTCTTCCGCTGGGAGACAACGGGGCAGACCATGGCGCACACCTACTTCCGGCCAGGTCAGCCCGACTATAGAGACAACCAGAACTGCATAGATTTTAAGCCTGCTCTCGAAGACTACATCAGCTTCACTCAATTTTCCACCTTTGCGGATGGACGTTGTCGCTTTCAGTGTTATTTCATTTGTGAAATTTACGCGTAGGTTTGTTTGTAAGACGTTTGCGTGACACCATCTGGTGGGAGCTGCCACAAGTGTAATTTTTGTCGCGACAAACACGTGTTTGTTGTGACAAAACAAGTCTTCTGTCACAACAAAAGTATGCTTGTTGTGACCAAACTTTTGTCACGACAAAAAAAAAAAATTTTTTTTTTTTTTTTGTCGCAACAAAACTTTTGTCATAACAAATATTTGTCACAAGCTTATTTTTATCGCGATAAACGCACGTTTGTTATGACCAAAAAAATTCTTTTGTTGCAACAAAAGTATGCTTGCTGCGACAAACATGTGTTTGTCATGACAACTATTTGTCACAACAAAAGTTTTGTCGTGACAAAAATATTTTGTTGCAACAAACATAATTTTGTCGCGACAAATGTTTTGTCATCGCATACTTTTGTTGCAACAAACATGTGTTTGTCGCAACAAAACTTTTGTTGCAACCAAAATGACACTTGCGGCAGCTCCTGCCAATGATAGGAGACATGGTGTGCATCCTGCAGATTGCTGAAAGACACATCCGCGGATGCATGCGCATCCACACACACACGCACACAAACACGCATACAGACACAAACACATGCAGACACACACAAATGCACACACACATATGCATATACACACACATAGACATAGACATAAACACACACACACACACACACACACACACACACACACACACACACACACACACACACACACACACACACACACACACACGTGCATACACTCACACAAATACACACGCATAAAGACACAAACACACGCACATACAACCACACACCTGAATAAACTTAGGTGAAGCAAGCACTGACGGTTTCTGATTCACTATTACGAGTGTCAAGAAGTGTGCACATGTAATTAGTAACAAAGCCATTTTCCCCACACAGCGCGTACTTCTCATCGAAATGTGATGTGTCCACTGTACTATCACTTGTGATTCTGTTTCTGCTTACCAAGCTCATACTTCCTTCAAGTGTTGCTTAATGTCCTCGGATGTCGGTTGACATATTAGAGCAAGCTGAGACCAGTGTATGGGCATGGTTCAGTATTGCTTTACCGCCCAGGACGGCCACCTCGACTCTTACACAGCTCCTGAACTATGAAGATCATACTCTCTTTATTCTGTTTCAACAGTGCTTCTGGGTACTTTGGAGAGAAAAAACTTCTGTGTAGTCTTGTTATAAATAAAACGTGTTGTTTGATCAGTTTGCTTTGCGGAATATTTTGTTTTTAATGGCATGGCTATTGCATGTTGGTTGTTTGCCTTGTTTGTAGCTATAGTGCATGCATGCAAACATGCACACACACACACACACACACACACACACACACACACACACACACACACACACACACACACACACACACACACACACAAGAAATGAAATATATGCGCTCACACACACACAAACACACAGAGCTATGCACAAGGATTAAATATTGCACATTTTAATGGCATAAACTAAACCAGTAACACAATAAACATACGTACAAGTGCGTAATGCAGAGAACAATTTCATGGCTTAAACTTGATATGAAAACCAAAGTTTGAGAAAACTCAACAGTAACAACTTGGTTAGCAAAACCAGACCCTTGAACAAATAATTTGATGTTAAAAAACATATACCAATAATAATTCCATTGGCCACACATCCTCTTTGCTGACATCACCTGTGATCAAGCGGTTTATTCCATGCACTTTAAAAGTACCAGGAGAACTATGCTTTGTGAGTTTGTGCAGCATAATTCTGTGCATTGCACACCAGTGGAACAGAAATACCACTTTCAATTTCTCTACACCTGAACCATACAGTTTTTCAAATTAAAAAAATCTAAATTGTTTTAGAATCAGCTTTATTTTATACCAGCATTCACATTAACAGTTGTTACTCAAGATCAAATTCAAATACAATGAATCAGAAGATAATTTGGGGGGTGAAAACTGATTCTGTCATATTTATTCCATTTTGTTTTCCCAACACATGTATGCTGCACTCCACAATTTTTTGTAATGAAAAACGTTTACAGCACACAAATTACACAATTCAAATTCAGGCAAGACAATTCATCTGGTCTGTTCTGAAAATGAGACTCAGTGCTCTGAATAGTCACTGAAACTGGAAGTCCTTGTTCACAGCACCATCAAAACTAACCAGCAACAGTTAAAGAGCACACCCAGCTGGCCTGAAGCTCTTGAAAATGTGCAAGTATTTCCATTTGTGCAATCACTTGGTTGTTCTGTCAATATGTTCAGGCCACAAAAGTACTTTTTATGTTTTCTGTGGTGCTGGTTAGTGCAGTTCAAGTTTCAGTCAGTAGTCACATTAATTTGGTCATCTGTGTATGGGATGACCTCACTGATTATTTTTGGTAATCCTTTTAGAAAACTGATGTTATTAGCTGGAAAATGTTGGTTAATGCGATCGTTCAATCAACACACGCTCATACACAACACACACGCACATACACACTCTCTTTTTGTCATACCCACACACGTTCTCTTTTTTAGCATGGTGTCTGACTTTTAGCAGTGAAAAT
This sequence comes from Alviniconcha strummeri, assembly GCA_963584105.1. NCBI lineage: Eukaryota > Metazoa > Mollusca > Gastropoda > Provannidae > Alviniconcha > Alviniconcha strummeri. The sequence continues at coordinate 28,354,393 of OY757544.1, read as the reverse complement.
GACTTAGATCTTAACACAAAGCAGCAAGTCAGGTAAAGCAAAACTGTGAGATAAGCACTGGGTTAATATACTGAAAATGTGTCTTGATGTCTTCTGCCCCCTGCTATCAGTTAAAGTTCCTATGGTAGCAAACAGTGCAATATTTTGTCCCCCCACCCCCTGCACCCCACCACTCCATAATATTGAATACACACCAGCCACATTCATCTCTCTCTCTGTCTCTCTCTCTCTCTGTCTCTGCATCTCTCTCGGTCTCTGTCTCTCTCTCCATGCCAGACCACAGTGCAGAAGCATACAAATCCACCAGCTGAGAGCGACCATTTATCTTCAGATCTACACTTTGTTCTCAGCCTCAGAAGCCTGCCACAACTCTTCTACAGTGTAGGGGCTTCTGCAGGGCATGAGACCATGATCCATTTGGCACAGAATCACACATGTACAGGGTCGGAGTGCATTGGAACGTAAACAGGAGGTTCTGAGCGTATGAAGGTCACACCAAAAGCGCAGCACTGATGACGGCACAGACCGAGTCAAAATGACAACGCTTAAGGTCACTATTTTCACAACTTTCAAACGTCGTTGTTTAACAAACCTGACCATTACTTCGACTGAAGAACTGCTGTTGTTTTTCATTCCAGGGCTATTAACAGGATGCTATTAATAGGACATGCAATCCTTCTTTGCTTGGGTTCCCCATTAAGATCTCAACAACAACAGCAACAACAACAACAGCAACAACAACAAAAGTTGTTATTTCTGAAAGTACTTTCACTTTGGTTCCTTCACACTGAAATGCGAGAGGCTCCCTTCTATAAAAAGGGTCTGTGATCCCCCCCCCCCCCCCCCCAACCCTTATTATTTCCTTTCAGTGATAAACATAAACCATTTTGCACTTCCCTCTCAGTCCCTTTCACTCTTCCAGTCTCAGTCACTGATTGGTTGGCTGCTGCCCGGCAGACTGTGAATGAATGCCAGTACTAGCCAGCCTCAAGCCAAGGTTTTTAGTCCACAATGACTGGCTGGCTGCTGCCCGGCAGACTGTGAATGAATGCCAGTACTAGCCAGCCTCAAGCCAAGGTTTTTAGTCCACAATGACTGGCTGGCTGCTGCCCGGCAGACTGTGAATGAATGCCAGTACTAGCCAGTCTCAAGCCAAGGTTTTTAGTCCACGATGCATGCATCCCTCCTCTTCCTGCATCTGACTCATGGAATGGTTACGTAACGGATGACGGAACCACAGAGGCAAGCCATGTTTCAGGCTGAGTGTGGGAATTAGAGGAGCTTTTCAGCATGTATTTGCCATTCTCAGTCCATGACACACATACCTCTTCCCTTCCCAAATGTGAACAAATGAGGTCCCTTTCCCCAGCTTATGGATAGTGTAAGAGCAGGGTCTGAGATTTGATCCATGCACAATTCACACCTGTTTACTCTCAAATAGAGAGTACACTTTAAAAAAGAAAAGACAAAAAGCAGAGCTTTCTTTTTAGAAAAGTCAGAGTATTCTCATTTCTTTCGCATTTCATTTTTGTTCTCAATGAAATTAATCTGAAAATAATTTCACCATGGCTTCCAGAAAACTGGTCAATGCTTGTATTTTGCAGTGGTAATGCAAGCCTTGCTTTGAATTGCTGGAGAATTCAGTGCCGAGACTACACAAAGTGCTATACAGAAACCAACAGTACATGGGCATATTCTGGACTGGCAAACAAATGAACCGCAAAACATGTTTAAAAATATTTATGGTCATTTTTGTTGTTGTGTTTCTGTGTGCTGAAAATTTAGGCATACAAAATACACATAGTTCAGTTTAGTTCAAGATGGTATCTTTGCGCCCAGAAAAGCCCATATGCACTCAACCCCATCTCTCAGAAGTTTCCCCAAAGTCGTAAACAGGTCTGACAATTGCTGACTCTTGTCTCATTCCCCAAAACTCCACCACCACCCCCGCCAACCCCCCACCTCCCACTCAGTTACCATGGAACCCTTATTTGTTGACTGGCAATACACCGGGTGGGAGAGTCTGCCCGGAGCTAAGACTGTGAATGAGGGAGGCGATCTGCGCGTGTTTGCCCACCTCCGTCTCCAGGTGGGTGACCCTGTCCTGATAGGTCTTCAAGCCTTCCTCCTGTTCCTGCGTCAGCCTCTCCAGCGACTTCACCTGCGCAGCACGCAGAACACAGTGGCACTTCAATGTACTGAGCATCACAAGTGGAAACGCTTCTTACTGGATCCACAGCTGCTCATGTAAGCAGACCTGTATGTTAGTTGTAACATAAAAATGCATGTCTGAAAAAAAAAAAAAAAAAAAAAAGAAAAAAACGTGTGATCAAGGCAAAGAGCATTACCACATAGTGAGAAAGTAACCAGCTACATGCCCAAACCACCGAATTTTAACCCCCCAACCCCCATCCCACCCCCTTCTTCTTCTCACAAACCTGAGCTTCCAAAAGCAGCAGCAATTTTTTTTTTTTTTTTTTTAAAGCAAATTTTAGCCTACCTGCCTTGAAATGCATCAGACTGTGACAATGGGTCTGGACAAAGATGAACACACGGACAACTAGTTCCAAAAACAACAAGCTGGAAGAGGAAGAGAGCTGACCATGCAACTCACATTTTGGGATAATAATCATAAGAGATTATTTATGACACCCAATCTCATAGAAGCCCCAAACGCTTTCAGACATAAGAATACACTCATTTTATCACACACACACACATACGCACACTCACGCACACTCACTCACACACACACACTCACTCAAACACAGGACAAGCCCAACAAGCATGGCTACCTTTTGCAGGAGCTCCCTGTTGGTCTGCTCCAGCATGGAAATGTTGGCACGCAGCTTGTCCACCCCTTTCTCCAGCGTCTCCTTCTCCTGCTCCAGCTCCTCCCGGTCCTTCACCACCCGGCTGTGCTTCTCCGTCAGCGTCTGCAGCGCCTTGCTCGTCTCTGAAACACCCCAAGACATGGTTACCCCCAGCGACGGCAAATAGCGCGCTTACAAACACAGCAAAATCAGCAAGAAAAGTCGTCTTCATCTGCAGCACCTTGCTCGTCTCTGAACCCCCCCCCCCCCCCCCCCTCCGACCTGGTTACCCCTAGCGATGGCAAACAGTGCGCTTACAGACAAAAACAGCAAGAAACGTCTGTCACCATCTGCAGCACCTTGCTGGTCTCCGTAACACTCCACAGACCCAGTTACCCCTAGCAATGGCAGCACATGCACGCAAGGTGACGGAACACTGACAAAACACTACAGGGCATGTTGATGTAAGGTGACGGAACACTGACAAAACACTACAGGGCATGTTGATGTAAGGTGACGGAACACTGACAAAACACTACAGGGCATGTTGATGTAAGGTGACGGAACACTGACAAAACACTACAGGGCATGTTGATGTAAGGTGACGGAACACTGACAAAACACTACAGGGCATGTTGATGTAAGGTGACTGGACACTGACAAAACACTACAGGGCATGTTGATGTAAGGTGACTGGACACTGACAAAACACTACGGGGCATGTTGATGTAAGGTGACTGGACACTGACAAAACACTACGGGGCATGTTGATGTAAGGTGACTGGACACTGACAAAACACTACGGGGCATGTTGATGTAAGGTGACGGAACACTGACAAAACACTACGGGGCATGTTGATGTAAGGTGACGGAACACTGACAAAACACTACAGGGCATGTTGATGTAAGGTGACTGGACACTGACAAAACACTACAGGGCATGTTGATGTAAGGTGACTGGACACTGACAAAACACTACAGGGCATGTTGATGTAAGGTGACTGGACACTGACAAAACACTACAGGGCATGTTGATGTAAGGTGACTGGACACTGACAAAACACTACAGGGCATGTTGATGTAAGGTGACTGGACACTGACAAAACACTACAGGGCATGTTGATGTAAGGTGACTGGACACTGACAAAACACTACAGGGCATGTTGATGTAAGGTGACTGGACACTGACAAAACACTACAGGGCATGTTGATGTAAGGTGACTGGACACTGACAAAACACTACAGGGCATGTTGATGTAAGGTGACTGGACACTGACAAAACACTACAGGGCATGTTGATGTAAGGTGATGGAACACTGACAAAACACTACAGGGCATGTTGATGTAAGGTGACTGGACACTGACAAAACACTACAGGGCATGTTGATGTAAGGTGACTGGACACTGACAAAACACTACAGGGCATGTTGATGTAAGGTGACTGGACACTGACAAAACACTACAGGGCATGTTGATGTAAGGTGACTGGACACTGGCAAAACACTACAGGGCATGTTGATGTAAGGTGACTGGACACTGGCAAAACACTACAGGGCATGTTGATGTAAGGTGACTGGACACTGGCAAAACACTACAGGGCATGTTGATGTAAGGTGACTGGACACTGACAAAACACTACAGGGCATGTTGATGTAAGGTGACTGGACACTGACAAAACACTACAGGGCATGTTGATGTAAGGTGACTGGACACTGACAAAACACTACAGGGCATGTTGATGTAAGGTGACTGGACACTGACAAAACACTACAGGGCATGTTGATGTAAGGTGACTGGACACTGACAAAACACTACAGGGCATGTTGATGTAAGGTGACTGGACACTGACAAAACACTACAGGGCATGTTGATGTAAGGTGACTGGACACTGACAAAACACTACAGGGCATGTTGATGTAAGGTGACTGGACACTGGCAAAACACTACAGGGCATGTTGATGTAAGGTGACTGGACACTGGCAAAACACTACAAGGCATGTTGATGTAAGGTGACTGGACACTGGCAAAACACTACACGGCTACACACACGCTGGCCCTGGGCAAGGTGACTGGACACTGACAAAACACTACAGGGCTACACAGACGCTGGCCCTGGGCAAGGTGACTGGACACTGACACTACACGGCTACACAGATGCTGGCCCTGGGCAAGGTGACTGGACACTGGCAAAACACTACACGGCTACACACATGCTGGCCCTGGGCAAGGTGACTGGACACTGATACTACACGGCTACACAGATGCTGGCCCTGGGCAAGGTGACTGGACACTGACAAAACACTACAGGGCTACACAGACGCTGGCCCTGGGCAAGGTGACTGGACACTGACACTACACGGCTACACAGATGCTGGCCCTGGGCAAGGTGACTGGACACTGGCAAAACACTACACGGCTACACACATGCTGGCCCTGGGCAAGGTGACTGGACACTGATACTACACGGCTACACAGATGCTGGCCCTGGGCAAGGTGACTGGACACTGGCAAAACACTACACGGCTACACACACGCTGGCCCTGGGCAAGGTGACTGGACACTGGCAAAACACTACACGGCTACACACATGCTGGCCCTGGGCAAGGTGACTGGACACTGATACTACACGGCTACACAGATGCTGGCCCTGGGCAAGGTGACTGGACACTGGCAAAACACTACACGGCTACACAGATGCTGGCCCTGGGCAAGGTGACTGGACACTGACACTACACGGCTACACAGATGCTGGCCCTGGGCAAGGTGACTGGACACTGGCAAAACACTACACGGCTACACACATGCTGGCCCTGGGCAAGGTGACTGGACACTGATACTACACGGCTACACAGATGCTGGCCCTGGGCAAGGTGACTGGACACTGGCAAAACACTACACGGCTACACAGACGCTGGCCCTGGGCAAGGTGACTGGACACTGACACTACACGGCTACACAGATGCTGGCCCTGGGCAAGGTGACTGGACACTGGCAAAACACTACACGGCTACACACACGCTGGCCCTGGGCAAGGTGACTGGACACTGGCAAAACACTACACGGCTACACACATGCTGGCCCTGGGCAAGGTGACTGGACACTGGCAAAACACTACACGGCTACACACACGCTGGCCCTGGGCAAGGTGACGGAACACTGACACTACACGGCTACACAGACGCTGGCCCTGGGCAAGGTGACTGGACACTGACAAAACACTACAGGGCTACACAGACGCTGGCCCTGAGCAAGGTGACTGGACACTGACAAAATGCTACAGGACTACACAGACTCTGGCCCTGGGCAAGGTGACGGAACACTGACAAAATGCTACAGGGCTGCATTGATGTAAGGTGACTGGACACTGACAAAACACTACAGGGCTTCAAGACGCTGGCCCCGGGGGCTGGGCATGGTGACTGGACACGGGACAGTGAGAGACGAGCAACAACGTACCCAACAGCTTGCTCTCCTTCTCCTTCAGCGTCCTGGACAGCTGCCTCCTCTCGTCTTCCAGCTTCTTCAGCTGTTCGCTGGCGCTGGCAGCACACAGTGTGGTTGTCATTGGCAACAACAGTTTGGCAGCACAATTCACTGTCTTCTAACAGACGTTTGGTGGAACAATTCAGTATTCTCAATTTAACAGGACACTGTTGTTTCCACTGGCAACATGTCAGTTTAACAGGAAATTGATATGTTGTCAATTTAACAGGACATTGTTGTTTCCACTGGCAACAGGGGTTTGGTGGAACAATTCAGTATGTTGTCAATTTAACAAGACCAACAAGTATAGGAAGACTTTCAGACCAAACCACTTGAACATTCTAGAGGAACGCTGCCTGATGTTTGGTGTAAAACATGCTGCTCAACAGCAATGGTTTATTCAGAGTTGAACAAAGTGAGTGGTTGCGCTAAAAAAAGTTTGCTACCCAGTCTATCACTTCTACCCCAAAATGTGCCCAGTTTACTTCGACCATAACAACATGATTGACAGAGATAAATGCACTTCTGATTACACGCATGCACACACGCACATCACACACACTTCACGTATGGTATATTGTAAACAATGAATTACCATCACAAATCATGACTCATGCAAAAAGCAACACCATCCAGGCAAACGTACGGACCATCAGAAAGCCTACAACCCATCTCATCCATGCAGGTAACCAACAAGTCCCTGACATATCCCTGCTGCAGAGCTTGTTAAGAATACGTACACATCATGCTGGTGCTTGAGCGACTCGTAGTGTTTCTGCAAAATCTCGTGCATTTCTCGTGTGGTTTTCAGCTCCTGCTGCTGTCGCGTCAAGGACGACTCCAGTTCCTCACACCTGCAACAGACAAAGACGAACCAAGACTAAGAACCTAGAGAGCTGTGCTGGTGATCCAGTGAAAACAGCCCGTGAGGCTTCAACTCCTGGTTGAGGCAGGGTGAAGGGACTCGTTCTGCTCTTCCAACACTTGTTCACTCTTTAGTGTCTGTCTCACCCTGGTGTGTACAGCATTCACTGAGGAGTCTCTGTGCACATCAAAATTAATCAACATATCCACTTTTCAACAAGAAAAAGGTGCTTGTGTTCTGAGAAGCATACAGCTCTATACTGCATAACACTGCATGATAAATGTAGCCACTCCCAATGGAGTTATTTTGCTAAATCACGGGTTATTATGCTCACAGGTATAGCACCATCAAAGATATAATAACAAGAGATGATTTATGGCACCCTATCTCGCAAGAACCCGGAACACTTACACAGATATAAGAATATGCTCATTTTATCACACATGCTACAAATATATGCATTACTGGTGATGGGTTGGTACAATGTGAAGGAAACCCCCCCAGATATTCTATACAAAAACAGTTTGATCCACACTCAAATGTGAGGGCGGGCACAGAGAGTTACCACCCTTAAGAACTGACTGCTGGCTAACTGTAAAAACTAACAGATGACAGCACCTTGTGATCTACATGATGTTCTGACAACACCTTGTGATCTACATGATGTTCTGCTGCTGTCGGTGTACTCCATCCAATAAAGGAAAAAACCTGCTTGATCCAAGGATCTAACTCAAGTCCATCCTCACTTTTACACTGGACCATAGGGACTGCATTATCCTGGTACACTGTCTTTGTTACTACAAAGGTGCAAGTTCAGAGCCAAAGGCTGATTACAAAAGTACAATTACACCACAAAGCACTACTAGGAAACAGACAAAGCTTTGACTTTTATTTGGGCTGGAACTGATTTCACTGCAAACCTTCCTTGATGCCTTTGCTGTAAGAGTATTATTTGACTGGATTTGCTATTAAGAACTCACCTTGGGCTGCTAATTTTCTGATTTGTTTTTGGATGCTGTTGAAATGTCCATGATCATTACTGTTAAAAACACTAGTTGGTTCCAATATTATAACGGGCACAAATATATTTTCTTTTCCTTTTGTGCTGAATGTACCAGTTTTGTCAGTCTGGACAGTTCGTATCTCATTCAAAGGAATAAAATTAGTCATCCCTTGCACTCAGATCACGTACTGTATTCAAGAATAAGCACACAGACATGCTGACACTTATAAATGCTTTAGATGTGCTGCTAGTCTTGAAGCATACGCAACAGAGCAATCATGGTTCTGTCTACTTACTTGTCACACAGCTCAGCATGAGAAGTTTTGAGTTCCTCAAGCTCCAACGCTTTCAGCTCTAATCTGGAACAAAGAGGGAGCAGTTTGCACAATGCACAGCAATACCAGTAAGTAACTTGGCTCCTAATCTGGAACAAAGATGGCACAGTTTGCACAATGCGCACCAATAAGTAACTTGGCTTCTAATCTGGAACAAAGATTGGCTTCTAATCTGAAACAAGCTGGAGCATTTTGCACAATGCACAGCAACATAGGTAAGTAACTTGGCTTCTGATCTGGAACAAAGGTCGAGCACTTTGCACAATGCACAACAACACAAGTAACAGCTTTTTACGCCCCGTCAACCAGTATGACAATATCAAGGTGTGCACAACAACACACTGTACATTTCATGAGATGGCGTTCTTCCAGGGTAGACTTGTAGACATTTCAGTCTCATCCATCAGTACAAGGTCGGTCTGTGCCTAAATATTTTTTAGCCCTTGTGCTGGCAACAAAGAAAACTACAGACACAACAGGCCTAGCAGCCACAAAGAACAAGTCAGGTAACTCTAGCTCTGAAGCCTGACGCGCTCTTGTCCTACTGTTCTCCCCTGAGTTGAGGCCTGGAGTCTGTGGGAAACAAGTGAGGTAACTCTAGCTCTAAGTTACACCCATTCTTGCCTACTGTTCTCCCCTGAGTTGCTACCTGGTGTCTGTGACGGGGAAAACTAAAGATTACCGTTCCAGTGGCATTTGGGTGCCGGTATACAGCTCAGTTTAACAGATTTCTGGCTTCCACCGTCTCCACCATCACCTACATTTGTCTACATCTCAACTTTTGTACAACAAATGATGCATGTGAAGTGATTTATACAGCCAACAGTAGCCCTTGCTGATTGTTTTAGTATTTAAATGAAGATGAGTCAAGGAGTTACTGAAGTTGTGGCTATTTGAAGATTGTCAACTGGGTATATTCCAAACTGGAAAACAAACAGCAAAACATGTCTGGAAAATACTTATGATTGTATTTATTTTTTTATTTTCATATGCTGAAAATTAAGCATACAATATATGTCCAAACTGTGCAGTTAAACAGGTCTGTGAGTGAAACACTGACTGGTTTTTCTCGTGCTTCAGCATGTCGTAGTCGTTCTTCAGCCGGTCCTTGTCCAGTTTGATTTCGTTCATCTCCTGCAGCAAGCCCTCGTTCCTCCGCTCCGCTTCTTGGTACAGACACCTCATCTTGTGGGCCTGAAAAACATGGCGAGCGCTCAGCATCACACACACGTGCTACAAAATAACACTGAGCAAGATGAAGGTGAAATACACTCTCCTAATCTGAACAGTTACATTTCACAAGCGAATGTGTGCATTGCACAGTTAAAACAAAACACACAAAAACAATGCAAAGACATCAACATCTCTAGCACTTCTAGACCGCTTCTGTGTCTACATATCTGGAGTGTAAAGCCTCATTTCCTGACCTCTGCACCGTGTCGTGCCTGGCGTGAGCGGTACTGTGCAATCAGACGATCTGCCTGAGTCAGCGCCAGAGACTTGGCTTCCAGCAGGTCCTGAAGGTGGTCTTCCTTTGTCTGGGCACACAAAAGGAAACAAATGGTCAGGACAACTAGCAGACATAAAGATGCTGTTGCTGGACACAAAACAAAACAAGCGGTCAGGACAGATGCTGTTGCTGGACATAAAATGAAACCAGTTGTTGCTGCACAGGTAAAACAAAACCAGTAGTCAGGACAACCAACTGACATGAGGATGCTGTTGCTGGCCACACTAACTGAAACCAGTAAGTCGTCAGGACAACCAGCCAATACTACTGTTGGATACACAAAATGAACCAAGAGGTCAGGACAACCAGCCAATACTACTGTTGGATACACAAAATGAACCAAGAGGTCAGGACAACCAGCCAATACTACTGTTGGATACACAAAATGAACCAAGAGGTCAGGACAACCAGCCAATACTACTGTTGGATACACAAAATGAACCAAGAGGTCAGGACAACCAGCCAATACTACTGTTGGATACACAAAATGAACCAAGAGGTCAGGACAACCAGCCAATACTACTGTTGGATACACAAAATGAACCAAGAGGTCAGGACAACCAGCCAATACTACTGTTGGATACACAAAATGAACCAAGAGGTCAGGATAACCAGCCAATACTACTGTTGGATACACAAAATGAACCAAGAGGTCAGGACAACCAGCCAATACTACTGTTGGATACACAAAATGAACCAAGAGGTCAGGACAACCAGCCAATACTACTGTTGGATACACAAAATGAACCAAGAGGTCAGGACAACCAGCCAATACTACTGTTGGATACACAAAATGAACCAAGAGGTCAGGACAACCAGCCAATACTACTGTTGGATACACAAAATGAACCAAGAGGTCAGGACAACCAGCCAATACTATTGTTGGATACACAAAATGAACCAAGAGGTCAGGACAACCAGCCAACATGAGGCTACTGTTGCTGGAAACACACAAACCAATACAAGCAATCAGGACCACAAATCAAACCAAAAGAAAACAAAATAATCAGGACAACTACCAAATCCAAGAGTCTGATTGCTACCCATCAAATTCTGAATCGCATTAATTCTGCCGAAGAAACACCCAGTGCTGAGTTTTTTTACGATGAAGGATCATAATCATTTTGCAGTGATCATCAAGCACACACACACACACACACACACACACACACACACACACACACACACACACACACACACTAAATGCAGCTTTTACCTGGTGTGACTGGAGTCTGTGCTCATAGATCTCAATGATATCAGCTGTCTTCAAATCTTTCAACTGCAGCAGAAAGAAAACAATGGTGCAAGTAACCACACACACAAAAACAACAACCTGAAGATCAAAAACCAGGCCGTGTCGTTCTTCCACATCAAACAAACATACAAAAAAAGTTACAGTTGGTGCCCTTAAACAGCACCCCCCCCCCCCGCCCCCCACACATACACACAGCTCTGTAGCTCAACACTTTGTCCCACCCCTTAACAGCTCTGTAGCTCAACCTTTTGTTCCACAGACTAACCTCAGTGGAGGTCTGCCCCTTATAACACTAATAGCCCTGTAGCTAAGCACTTTGCTCCACAGAAACTTCAATGATGGACCCCCCTCCTCCCCCACTGTAACAGCTCTGCTACCCTCAATGGAGGAATGCCCCCACCTCTGTGGCTCAACACTTTGCTCCATAGAAACTTCAATGAATGGCCCCCGCCCCCACCCTTCCGCCCCACCCCCAACTGTGCTAACCTCAATGAAGGAGTGCCCCCCCCCACCCCCCACCCCCATCTCTGTGGCTCAACATCTTTGCTGCACAGACCAACTTCAATGAATGCCCCCCCCCCCCCCCCCCCCCCAACTGTACCAGCTGTGCCAACCTCAATGGAGGAGTGCATCTTTTCAATCAGCGACTGGATGGAGTCGTCGGCCACCTGCAGACTCTGCAGGGAGAGGTCCCCCTTGCTGCGCGGCCTCAGGGGCATGTTCTCCTTGTTCTCCCCCACAAACAGCTGGCACGACGAGGAGCCAGAGACATCCATGGCTCCATCCGCCGACCCTGCCGCTGGGGCGGCAACTCTGGCGTTGGATGCTGCCACGGCATCACCCAGGCTGATCACAGATGGGAAGAGATCTTTTTAATTACATGCTGGTCCAAACCGGACAAGCGGGTCCAAGACAACAGAACTGCCATGACTTGAAAGAAGCTGTCACTCAAATTTGGGTCTGTTTAACCTGTCACTTTTTATGTCTTCACTCAAATTTGGGTCTGTTTAACCTGTCACTTTTCATGTCTTCACTCAAATTTGGGTCTGTTTAACCTGTCACTTTTTATGTCTTCACTCAAATTTGGCTGTTTAACCTGTCACTTTTTATGTCTTCACTCAAATTTGGCTGTTTAACCTGTCACTTTTCATGTCTTCACTCAAATTTGGGTCTGTTTAACCTGTCACTTTTTATGTCTTCACTCAAATTTGGATCTGTTTACCTGTCACATTTTATGTCTTCACTCAAATTTGGGTCTGTTTAACCTGTCACTTTTTATGTCTTCACTCAAATTTGGATCTGTTTACCTGTCACATTTTATGTCTTCACTCAAATTTGGGTCTGTTTAACCTGTCACTTTTTATGTCTTCACTCAAATTTGGGTCTGTTTAACCTGTCACTTTTTATGTCTTCACTCAAATTTGGGTCTGTTTAACCTGTCACTTTTTATGTCTTCACTCAAATTTGGGCCTGTTTAACCTGTCACTTTTTATGTCTTTTTCATTTGTTTACATGGACACTCTTCAGGTACCGCCTCTCAAGATGAGTCTTAAGCGTTTCATAATGGCAATTTCTATAGCACTGTTCTTTTAATTTGTTTACACGGACACTCTGCAAGTACCTCAAGAAGAGCCCTAAGCACTTCACAATGGCAATTAATATATAGTGCTACTCTCTGCTTCTCCAGTTGTATGTGACTGAATGAGTGACTAGCTTTATACAGCCCATTTTGAATATCCACCAAAGTGGTCACAGCGCTGTTTAGTTGTTACATGGCTGGTGCCACGTGAAACTGCTGGTGTCTCGGTGCATTTTCTGCGTACACCATGAAACCATGCACCAGCTTAGTGTCACTTTATTTAAAGTTACTGAATGGAGCAAGCTGTCTTTTCCAGCAGAGCTGCGTGGTATCACCAATACACTGGCAAACCCCTGGACAAACACATTTGCCAGAGGGTATACCAGTGATGACACTCACATAACGTCGGGGAAACTGTCAAGCGAGGACCCCAGACAGGTAAGCTGCAGGGCGATTTGGACAAGGTCCCTGTTGGTGGAAGTCCAGCCTCTGGCCAGGAACGGAACCATCTGATTGTCCTGCACAAAGAGAGAGAACTATTTGAGTGTCCGGCACAACAGGAGGAAACCATTTGACTGTCCTGCATGAAAAGGACGGAACCATTATTTTGATTGTCCTGCATAAAGGGGGGAACCATTTGATACACTGGACTCACTGAAGGAAGAGAACAAGCATCCAGGCTGTCAACATGACATGCTTGACTCACCTGTAGCAGCTCATGGTAGAGCTACAGGGCTGTCAACATGACACACACTGGACTCTCTGAAGGAAGCGAGCTTCCAGGCTGTCAACATAACATACGGTGGACTCGCTACGACATATGGTGGACTAACTGAAGGAAGAGTTTCCAGGCTGTCAACATGACATATGGTGGACTAACTGAAGGAAGAGGGCTACCTGGCTGTCAACATGACATAGGCTGGACTCACTGAAGGAAGAGGGCTACCTGGCTGTCTACATGACATAGGCTGGACTCACTGAAGGAAGAGGGCTACCTGGCTGTCAACATGACATAGGCTGGACTCACTGAAGGAAGAGGGTCACCTGGCCGTCAAGACATAGGCTGGACTCACTGAAGGAAGAGGGCTACCTGGCTGTCAACATGACATATAGAGAGGGTTACCTGGCTGTCTACGTGATATGTGCTGCGCTCACCTGTAGCAGCTGAAGGAAGAGAGCATCCAGGCCGTCAACGTAGCGACGTATCCGGGACATGAGCTGCATGGCCAGCAGCACTACTTCCACACCAGCATCACTGCCACACACAAGCACACAGCCTTCCAAATATGCAAATGCAACACAAAAGTCTGTCTCAGCTGTAGCTTGTGCACAGGGCACACTGTATGGCAACTGTAAATCTCAATTCTGAATCAGGTAAAAATCTTCCAAGAGTGCACAAATGCAGCATGCCAGAACTGAGCTCTGCTCAGATCAGGCAGCCTTTCAGTCGGATCTAGTACACATGCCTTGTGTGTATACCATACAGATTCATGATCCAAAGACACACACACACACACTTGCATGCAATGTTGTGCAAGTTACAATTCAGCATCCTGTATTTCCAAACTGTTTTCTGTTCTTTGCATTTTTGACTAGCCCAAAAGATTTATGCAAACCTTGACACCAGTTCCCATAGATCATCACTATTATTAGTGAAGAATGGCTCATGCATGCACCCACATGCATGCACGCACACATGCACACACACACCCTATAAACTGACAATACACATGCATGAGCACGCACACACACACCAATAAACAGACATCAGACACACCCACACACACATCAATAAACAGACATCTCACACACACACACACACACACACACACACACACACACACACACACACACACACACACACACACACACACCGATAAACAGACATCACACACACGTACACACACAGAGCAAGAAAGCAAGGACAGGAGGATCTCATACCCAGGCAAGTATTTTCAGACACACCAACTACCAAGAAAAATATTTTCTTCACACAGTAACATTTGCCAGTAGTAAGGTGTGACCTCTTACCCCCAGTCCTGGTCAGGGTCGACGCACCTGAGCGAGCCTTGCTTCTGGACAGCCTTGTTGCTGCTCAGCTGAAACTGGATGAGGGAGAGGAAGTCCTGCGTCTTCACCGACTCCGCCACAGAGACCTTCATCTCATCCTCCGTGCACAACACTGAAAACAGGCACAGGGCAAGCTCAGAATGCTGCTGTCCCTAATACGTCAGCCTGATATCTGAGGACATTCAGCCCAGCATCACTGTCAGCTGGCAAAGCATGAAAACAGTGACAAATGTTGCTTATGGTATCTGCACATGCTGATCAGTCTCTTTCCACACAACCTGTTCCCCCTGCAGGCAGCAGCAGCCTCCAAATGGGACCATCATCCCTACTGTGAGTGACGTGTCAAGGGGAGCAAGGCTTAAGACCTACACTGCCCCTTGCAGTGGAAGCATCCAGTTTACAAACACAAACGCATGAATTCACACACACACACACACACACACACACACACACACACACACACACACACACACACACACACACACACACACACACACACACACACAGAGCAATGCCATATCCAAAAGAGAAGTTAGTTCAAGTGGTTTTGTAAAGTGTTTTCTTTTTTGTATTACCATGACTATGTATATTGTATCCCCCCCCCCCCCCCCCTCCATGTTTTCTTCTTTTGTTTGTTTGCTGTTGTCATTTTTCAACATCCACTTAAAGTCTTCGTGTCGGCAACATATCAGATAACTCTATTAGGAGAACTTTATTACTACAGGTCTACCTCTTGTTCCAAAAGTAAACATTACGAAAAAAAAAAAAAAAAAATTTAAAACAAAATCAACAAAGAATGGGCACTCACACAAACACACATGTATGCAAGCCCCTCCCACCCACCCACCTACACCCCCACCACCACACAAAGGCACAAGGCCAAGCAGCTCACAGCCTTCTTGTCCTGTACCTGTGAACACTTTCAGAGCCCCGGCCAGTCGGTGGCAGGAGTCCCTCATGTGGGGGTTGTCCGGGCTGAGCGGCTCTCGGATGATCTGAGCCAGGACTGGCAGCAGCAGGTTTGTTCCAGGCTGCAAGTCCGGCTCCTCGCGACACAGGATTTCCTGCACAGCAAGGGGGGGGCAAGACTCAGGCAGCCGTCAACAAAACGGGGAAGGTAGAGGCAGCAGAAAGGGACAGAAAAACACAGGCAACATTTCGTTTGGTGTTCACACACACGCTTTTTATGAAGCTTTCTTTTCTGAGTCTCAGTCTTAAAGACAAGAGGGTAAATCAGAGATGTCAAAAAACGCACAACTTGGCTGCAAAACAACGAGGCCACACACTCCATCCACCAATTACCGCCTTTACTTCACAACACACTCCTTTCAGGAAATCCAATGTGGAGATTGAACCCCAAGCGACTCCCATCCACCCGCTTACCTCATACACTTCCTTCAGGAAATCCAGCCCGCATCCATTAGCAAGTGACTCCCATCCACCTACTTACCTCATACATTTCCTTCAGGAAATCCAATGTGGAGAATGAACACCACTCACTGACAAGAAACTCCCATCCATCAACTTGCCTTATGCATTTCCTTCAGGAAATCCAACAAGGAGAGAGAACCTTATCCACCGACACACAACTCCTATCCACCAAATTACCTCCTGCATTTCCCTCAGGAAATCCAACATGTAGAGTGAACCCCACCCACCAGCAAGCAACTCCCATCCACCCACTTACCTCATACATTTCCTTCAGGAAATCCAGCGCAGCGAGCGAGGCCTTGCGTGACTGAGCAACGGGCAGCGCCGCCCAGCAGACCGTGGCCACCAGAGGAGGGCAGTCTGGGCCCGGTGGCTGACTCAGCACAGCCTTCAGCTGCTCCGCTGGGGGGACAGGACCGCTGAAGAGGAGCTGGCACATGCAGGAGCGCAGGGAGCCCAGTGAGCAGAAGGCGATGAGCAGGTCAAAGATCTGCAGCGCAGAGAAGACAACTCCATGTTGGAGAAATCCTGGGCATGTTAGCTCATCAGATGGATCATCAAAGTGCTGATTTTACCTGCAGCTTCTCTAAATCAAGTAATGAGTGAATGCATGAATAAAGTACTGATTTGGGGTGCAAATAACAGAAAAGGAAAGGATTTTTTTTTCGCCCAGTCAACCATGTCGGTTATCTCAAGGCAATGCACACAAGAAACTTCTACTACTTTCACACAATGTGTTCAGACTGGAAAGAAAGCACCGCCCCCCCCCCCCCCCCCCCACACCCCATTTGAATGAAAGAATGAAAGCTACACAAATGGTCAAAGAATAGGAAGGACTAGTCTGAGTACAAAGTGCTGATTTAGGAATAAAATATTCTTTTACAATTTCTGGGGAAAAATTCAGCCTGATATTTTCTTTTTTGCCTCAAAAACATATCATTGAAACGTATTATTCAACAGTTTCTGTATGACATCAGCAATTAAAAAAGGTTCACTGAAAGATCCTACAAACTGCAGTCGCACAAGTTTGACCTACCTGGGGGAAAGCAGGGATATATATGATGATGACCGATTGCTTTTATATAACGCTATTCTCTGCACTAGAGCAGACTCACCACACTCACATGTCATTCTACATGAGTGACTAGCTTTTCATAGCATGTTCTTAATATCCACCAAAGTGGTGTGCTTACAGCGCTGGCATGGCTGGTGCCCCATGAAACTGCTGCCGTCTTTGCACAAATTCTGTGTATGCCATACAACCATGCACCATGTCACTTCATGCAAAGCCACATACGTAAGGTGTATGCCTGTTCAGCTGTAACCTGCCACCTGCACTTTTGGCAGAATGACCAGGATCTTTTACATGCTACTGCGGTAACACATGGGTGAAACGGTTACCGAAATAAGAGTCAGCACAGAAAGTCGACCCTGGAGAAGAAAATTCTCCTGCTGCTCCTGCAGGGATTCAAACCTGCGACCTTTCAAGCATGAGTCTGGCGCTCTAACCACTGAGCTATCCCCGCTCCCCTTGAATACATAGCTATTCAATCCAAGTTACTGTACTACCACCAGAACAGGCAAGCAAAGGCAGAGCTTGACAGACAGCATTACCTTGGTCACCGAGGATACAGAACTGGATGAAATCAACCTCAGGGTGTCTTCGATGCACTTGGGCAGATTCTGGTACCTGAAACATCAATTGTAAGTCTGTGATAATATATATTGATAGTTATATTAGACGTATATGCAAGTCTGGCATACACTTTTGTGAGATATGCACAAGTCTGGCAGATTCTAATGCTTGAAACACCAGTTATATGTATGCACACATTTGGCATATATTTGTATAAGATATGCTAAACACCAGTTATGTGTATGCACACATTTGTATAAGATATGCTAAACACCAGTTATGTGTACGCACAAGTTTGGCATATATTTGTGTGAGATATGCACATATCTGGCATATTCTAATACCTGAAAGTGAAACACCAGTTACATGTCTGTTTCTACAAATGTTGAATGCGACAGTGCCATATATGTATACATAATACAGCTGCCTAATTCTAATACCCAAAACACTAGTTTCACGTAAAGTGACATATTTATTCAAATGTTCTGTCCACAAGATCACAAAACAGTATGAGAGAAGATAACAAGTAAATCAAAACTGTTAACAACAACAACAAAATTCAATACAGGAAGATCCTGACATAGTTGAAATGACACCTAAAAACTAAAATCAGCACAAATGAAGGTGGGGAGGGATGGGGGGGAGGGGGTAACCACTATTTTGCCTGCACATTTTACATGTGCAAGCAAAGCTGCCTGGAAATACCCAGCCAACTCCTTAATCCAGTCACTGAGGATCAAGTTGTCTAACTATGAGGATCACATTGTCTGACTCAGCAAGACTCTACAGTCCACGGATGCCAGCACATCCAGGCAGCTGCATGATGACTTCAGGAGTTATTTCTGGAGTGAGACTTACTCTTCCACAGCTTGCTGCAGACGAGGGCTGCGCAGCAGTTCCTGCAGCAGGTCCACAGCATAACTGCGCGCTGTGTGGGCGTCCCCATTCACCAGCACATTGAACACCAGCTGCAGGACCTGCTTGATGTTCTGGCTGTTAAAGAACACCTGCACAATTTGGGTTCTTTGGGTTACTTTTCATATCTGTAGTTTAGATGAGTATTTTTACCAGAATATGAATATTATAGCATCTTTTTCATGTGCTTTTAGACCATGTGTGTGCGTCAGGGGGTGTACATATGTATGCATACATGCGCATGTTTTGGGGGGCATTGTAGGCACACATGTGCAGTCCTCTGAGTGGGTGCGTGTGTGTGCGTGCGTGTGTGTGCGTGCGTGTGTGCGCGCGTGCATGTGTGTGTGTGTGTGCGTGTGTGTGTGTGTGCAAGCATGTGATCCTGTAAATATGTGCATTTCATTATGCCTTGAATAAATAAGTAAGTTTATTAATGTATTTTCATGCCACAGTTTTTGTGTATTTATGCATTCTGTGCTTTTCTTTTAGGCTGATGTTCTACCTAATGTGAAGAAGATAATAATAATAAGCAGTCATTTCTACAGCACCATTTCTGAGATAACATGCAATTGTAGAATGATGCCTGTTACAATAATGGCATGGTCAATGCATGAGAAACACAGGACACGGAGCTGAAGCTGAAGGGCTGCATTCCAGACAAGCAGAAAACTGTTTTTAATTTTTTCAACAACAGCAATTTCCATGTTTAATAGAAGTTCTGAGCTTATGTAAGATGACAGAGGTGTGTGTGTGTGTGTGTGTGTGTGTGTGTGTGTGTGTGTGTGTGTGTGTGTGTGTGTGTGTGTGTGTGCGCGCGTATATGTATTGTGTATGCATGCATGTGGGCATGGGTGAGTGAAAGCATTATGCTGATGCTGTGACACACATTTCTTTTGGTGGGGGTGGATTAAATCTGCATAATTTTACATTATGTCAACTAATTTTTGTTTTGTTTTTTTGCTTACATGTGCTTTTCATGTGTAAGTTGACACTGTAACTTCCTATCATGGGATGAATAAAGTACTCTGTATTCTGAACATTCTCATGGCATATAAACTAACCAATAGACGTTATAAAATCTGAACAGCGTTACAGAGCCCTCATATCCCACCAACAAACCTTATCTCCTAGTTCCTCCGTCAGAGAAAGGCTTGTGAAAACAGAGAGCGCAAACACCGCCGTGGTAAGATCCGGGTCTGAGAAGAATTTGCACACTGTTTTGTACAGCCGCTGAACATTGTCCTGAAAAATCCAACAAAGCACAGGAGTAGGGAAAAGAAGGTGATGTGTAAGAGGGCAAGGCACAGACTACCTGACAACACCTGCACTGCCACACCTGGCAATGCAACACTAGCACCCATACAATATACTGCTTGAAATCACCTGCAGTGCCACGTCTGGTGATGCAACACTAGCACCCATACAATATACTACTTGAAATCACCTGCAGTGCCACGTCTGGTGATGCAACACTAGCACCCATACAATATACTACTTGAAATCACCTGCAGTGCCACGTCTGGTGATGCAACACTAGCACCCATACAATATACTACTTGAAATCACCTGCAGTGCCATGTCTGGTGATGCAACACTAGCACCCATACAATATACTACTTGAAATCACCTGCAGTGCCACGTCTGGTGATGCAACACTAGCTCCTGTACAATATACTACTTGAAATCACCTGCACTGCCACACCTGGCAATGCAACACTAGCACCCATACAATATACTACTTGAAATCACCTGCAGTGCCACGTCTGGTGATGCAACACTAGCACCCATACAATATACTACTTGAAATCACCTGCAGTGCCACGTCTGGTGATGCAACACTAGCACCCATACAATATACTACTTGAAATCACCTGCAGTGCCACGTCTGGTGATGCAACACTAGCACCCATACAATATACTACTTGAAATCACCTGCAGTGCCACGTCTGGTGATGCAACACTAGCTCCTGTACAATATACTACTTGAAATCACCCGCACTGCCACGTCTGGTAATGCAACACTAACACCTGTACAACATACTACCTGAAAACACATGCATCACCAACTCTAGTGATGTAACACTAACGCCAGTACAATATACTACCTGAAAACATCCAGTTTCCGTGCGATCAGGCTAGCCTTATAAGGCACATAAGGCTAGGACATGCTGGTCTTGTTGACTTATCCAGTTTCCACGCATCAGGTTAACCTTATAAGGCACATAAGGCTAGATAGGACATGCTGGTATTGTCGACTTATCCAGTTTCCATGCATCAGGTTTAAACTTATAAGGCACATAAGGCTAGGACATGCTAGTATCATTGACTTATAAACAGTTTCCATGCATCAGGGTAGCCTTATAAGGCGCATAAGGTATACACATACTGGTATCGTTGACCATTCCAATTTATCAATACCAGAAAGAAAGAAAAAAATCAAAAAAAGGAATGGAGTAGAGTGCATAACAAAATGATGGCACTGGCTTGAGACAAGCCGCAGTAAAATCAAAACAGTGCATGACTGAGTGCATGACATTAGCCTGAGACAACACAGATGTATACAAACAATAACAGCAGGATACACGGGTTTTTTCAATCCTGTACCAAACCATGCACTAGTCACTACAGACTCCACGAAAACTAGACAAAATCCCATATAATTCTTACTAAATGGTGCTGATATTACGTCTGTCTGCCCACACGGCAGACTGAAGTAACATGGAAAACAGACGTCCATTTGTCAAAGGTGCTCACCATGGCTTTGATGCGTGCCTGAACGGGAAAGTTGTCACGACACAGATTGGCCAGCACACCCAGGCACGACTGAACGCTGGCACTGGCTTGAGACAAGCTGCAATCAAATCAATACAATCAGAAGTTGTATTACACCCCACCTGATACAACCATACTGGTTGACTGGGCATAAGACACCAAGTTACCTACCTACCCCACCCCCCACTACAACCACACTGGTTGACTGGGCATAAAACACCAAGTTACCTACCTACCTCCCTTCCCTGATACAACCATACTGGTTGATTGGGCATAAAACACCAAATCACTGACCTATCTACCTCCCCCCCCCCCCGATACAACCATACTGGTTGACTGGGTGTAAAACAGCAAGTTACCTACCCCCCCCCCCCCCCCCCCCATACAACCATACTGGTTGACTGGGCGTAAATACCATGTTACCTACCTACCCCCCACCCCTCCCATGGGCAAAGTGAGAGGATAGAAAACTGATTATGCTGACTCCAAGGAAGCAGAAGAAGCAGAAGAGCATGAGAAACATAAATGAAAACTCCCTTGAATCACTCAGGGCAAAACATTCCATTACAGGATTGAATATATTCTCATTAACAGGCAGGCAGTAGTAAGAATGAGAGTGAGAAAAGTTCTACTACAGGATTAAATATATTCTCATTAACAGGCAGGAGGCAGTAAGAATGAGAGTGAGAAAAGTTCTATTATAGGATTAAATATATTCTCATTAACAGGCAGGCAGTAGTAAGAATGAGAGTGAGAAAAGTTCTACTACAGGATTAAATACATTCTCATTAACAGGCAGGAGGCAGTAAGAATGAGAGTGAGAAAAGTTCTATTATAGGATTAAATCTATTCTCATTAACAGGCAGGTGGTACTAAGAATGAGAGTGAGAAAAGTTATGTTACATGATTAAATATATTCTCATTAACATTAACAGGCAGGATGTACTAAGAATGAGAGTGAGAAAAGTTCTATTACAGGATTAAATATATTCTCATTAACATTAACAGGCAGGATGTACTAAGAATGAGATTGAGAGTGAGAAAAGTTCTATTACAGGATTAAATATATTCTCATTAACATTAACAGGCAGGATGTACTAAGAAGGAGAGTGAGAAAAGTTCTATTACAGGATTAAATCTGTTCTCATTAATAGGCAGGAGGCAGTAAGAATGAGCGTGAGAAAAGTCTCACATTTGCTTGACAAGGTACTTGAGAAGGTCATCCACAAAGCTCTCGTGGAAACTGACCCTGCGTCCATACGTCACACGCTGCAGGAGTTGTAGGCACTGCACGCATGAAATGAGAGACCAAAACTGATTGTCAGTGAAACATTTATCAAAGTGTAAACTCCAGCACGTCTGCTATATAATATTTCAACATCTGACTCAATCACAATGGCATACCCAATAGACTGAATTGAGATGTCAAAAAATATGTTTATACTTTAACACACAGACTAAAACTAAAAGTAGTACAGGTAAAAAATAAAAAAACAGTACTGGAGTGGATGACAAAAATAAAAAAGGCAATACAGTCACATACTGGGGTGGGTTGGGGGGGGAGTGGAGAGAAACAGAGGGAGAGAGACAGACACGGACATACAGAGAGTGTGCATGTCTAGACATTGACCTGGCATGTAGTATAAACCATAATACTCAAATACTTGTGTCTTTTAGTTATTACCTACCCACTACTAGCAACAGAATCTGAATAAGAAGAGCAAATAATAATAATAACAATAATGGACATTTCTATGGCGCATGATCCTTAGCAAGATCTAGGGCACAATGCGCCGTACAAAAAGCTGCAGAAAAATGTATAAACACATACAATGGACAAGATTTTTTTTTAAAGAAAGAAAAAAAAAAAGAAAAAAAAAGGTTTCGGCCTAATACATACAATGGACAAGATTTTTTTTTTAAAGAAAGAAAAAAAAAGAAAAAAAAAAAAAGGTTTCAGCCTATACGCCCGCCAACCACGCAAGAATTTACATACAGGAATTTCAGTAAATAAACCAAAGTTGCCAGTAACCAAACATGACCAAACTCTGATTTTCGCACACATGTATGATACAAGTAGATATACTGCAAATACAAAAAAGTACAGCGGGATATTGCACACACACACACACACACTCACTCACTCACACACACACACACACACACACACACACACACACATACACACACACACACACACACACACACACACACACACACACACACACACACACACACACACACAGGTGGGGCGGGGGCGGGTGGGTTATTAATTATATGCAGATTTGAAGAGATGAGTTTTTAAGGCCTGCTTGAAAGACGATGTTGACACTGAGTGACGATCATCATACGGTAACGAGTTCCACAAATGAAATGGCGCCAACTCACAATGAGGGTGAGCTGGTCGTCTGGGGAGCCACCAAAGGTCTTGAGAATGCCAGCCAGCACGTGATCCAAGTTGAAGGACTCTTGCATCACTTTGCACAGCTCGCAGTCTTTGGCTGAAACACACAACACAGAAATGAGCCAAGGACGAAAGCTGCAGCATCAAAGAGTCCAACGAATGACAGGATAGTGATGAGGCAGAGGTGAACCCAAGTTTCAGAATGTATCTTTTATTACATCAAACTCTTACTAAGTTTCACTCTCAAAAGTACGATATTATATCAGATACACTGAGGGAAGATTCCTCTGCCTTTGGTATTCGGCTGGGCTGGTAAGCAGACATGCCCAGGCGAAAACAATTAAACTAAAAGCCGCTTTGATTCCCTTTCTCAAAACTGTAAACACTTTGTTCTAGACGTCAGGACTTCCCAGAACTCATTCTGCCAGGGTTAGGGTTAACCTTCTGTCCCAGTTTCTAGCTTCATTACACACTTCTGTCACAGCCACAGTGTTTGCTTGTTCAAGCACCATAAGGCACAAGCACAAGTATCTTCTGTGACTGTGGGTGCTTTTTACATGCTTCACAATTCCACACCTCTTCCCTCACAATATATTCATTTGTTCTTTCGCCTCAGTCCAGTTCTCACCCAGATTGGTCAAGATGTGCAGACACTGTACAACAAGCCCCGCTTTGTTGTTGGCATTGCCAATGATGTCTGTCAGGCAGTTCAGACACTCCAGTGTCACCATCTCGTTTGGACGTAACGGTTTCAGAGACTCACTGCGAGCTGACACTGTCTGCAGAATCTGAAACAAGACAAGGTCTGAGTTGTCAGTTACCTAGATTATGGAAACACTAAGATAAGCATGCACTAAAAACATGTGAGGTGTGGAGCAGAGACGTGTGGAAAGAGGAAGCAAGTAAACATGGTGCTTAACATCCACAGAAACCATAAGGCTTATTAGGGACGGGGAGAAGGGGAGGAAGGGGGTATGGAGGTGGGGGAAGAGGTAGAATATATACTATATATATCACTACACTGTCACCACCAGAATGACATGCATTAAGATGAGCAGCGATGAGAGCCATTTTAATGTTTCATAAATTGTGGAGGACAAAGTCACAAAACAGTGTCCACAGACTACAACTTTTAAAGACAAAGGAGAGCCAAAGCGTATTCAAACCGGTCCCCTCTGCTTACCAGCATAATGCCTTACCACTAGGCCAAACCGGCTCACAAAGAGGAAGCACTATACGATCTTCCTTAAAAGGACGAGAGAGGGTCTGTCAGTCAGAAAAACACTGGAACCATTTCAAAGGCAACAGTGGGGAAACTTCTGAGAGACAGGGTGGAGCATATACGGGCTTTTCCAGAGAGAGAGGGTCTTTTCCAAGCACAAAGATACCATCTTGAACTGAACCATTCAACTGAACTGAATTGAAGTGTTGTGTTAAAGTGATCAATAATAACAACCATAGTGAGTGTCAGTGGGTTTTACTTGCCAGCTGACAGTCATATGATAGTAATGTACTAATGACCAGGCAACTTCTTCAATGCCAATGGCATTTTTGCTTTGGCATTTGATTTTTAATTTTTTTGCAGCACTTGATGATTTTTTTATTTTTAAATGACCAAGAAAGCAAACAAAAGCAAACTAAACAGACAAAAGTAAAATGCTTGAGAATGGCTTGCTGTCCTTCTTGCAGCCAACTATAGCTCTGCTTATAAAAAATGTCTACTCTAGTCTCAGAACCTTTCATTTTGGTTAATTCCTCAGAACTCTCCTGCCACACACGGTCACACAGCACAAGTAACACTAACACAGTCACCATTTGACTCTTGGCATCAAAAATGAACAGGCCATTTGGTGATGTGATGTGTCCCTGGTGTTGGGTGCATTGCCATTAGTTTTAGTAAAACAAACCCTGATGCTCTTAAAAAGGATACAGTTATAAACAGATGAGTCATAAAATGCAAAGGCTGAAGTGATGATTCATACCTCTAGCTGATGCATCAGGTAGCCCATGTTGCTGCTGCTGCGATTGTTGCTGAACTGGTTGGCAGCCATGGAAACAGCTTTCACACATGATGAGATCTCCATCTTTGCAACTTTCCCTTGATTGGAGCAGTCAGCAAGAGTCCTCTTCTTACTCAGTCTTCCTAGTCCGACTCCTACCCTTGATACAGACATCTGATTGTAAACTTTACATAATTATCTAATGTTACTCCATCTTCCTAGTCCTAGTCTCCTACCCTTGACAGACATCTGATTGTAAGCTTTACATAATTATCTAATGTTATTAATATAATTTATATTCCATCTTCCTAATCCTAACCTTGAAACAGACATGTATATGAATTATGATTGTAAAATTTACATAATTAAATTATCTAATGGTACTCCATCTTCCTACTCCTAGTCCTACCCTTGATACAGACATTTGATTGCAAACTTTACATAATTATCTAATATTTATATTACATAATCACCTTACCTGTGTGTGTGTGTGTGTGTGTGTGTGTGTGTGTGTGTGTGTGTGTGTGTGTGTGTGTGTGTTTGTAATGTATTTTGTTGTTTTTTGTATAATACTTTATGTAAATTGTTTTTGTAAGACTATGCTCTGCATGTGTATAGAATATCATATTTAAATCAATATGTATCATGTGAGCGCTCAGGGCATTGATGAGCACATGATAAATGTACATTATTATTATATTAGTATTACTATTAGTGTTATTGTTAATAAAACTAAGACATTTAACTGAAAATGCTTTTAATGTGCTCTACAGCTATCACAGTCCATACTGTGCATGTTAAATGACTTGTCTGTACAGAATACAGTTACACTTACAGTATATAAATATAATGCTTTTTAATTAAGTAAATAAATACTACTTACTAGTAATAGTAGTATGACAAATAAAATGTGTACTTAATTTTAGCATGCTACAAGAAATACTACAGCATGCATTATAGTTCTCTGTGTGTGTTCATTAAAGAATACTGAAAGAACAGTCATTTTATGCACCTTTGAGTTTCGTAAATTAGTATTAACAATAACAGTAAACATTGTCTTGTCACTGCTGTACTAAATCACCTACTGAGGCTATTCCCCTTCTCGTGCCACATTTATTTTGAAGGTGTCATCAAACCCACGGCAAGATCCCGCCCCCCTGCCACCTAATTTTTCCCCCTTCTCTCAGTGCTGAGCAGATCCCCCCAAAATTACAGTAAGAAATGGTCCGATCATTGACCGATGGTCACGGAACAAGAAGAAACAGCACTGAGAAGAGATACACTGCATACAGAACAAGCCCAAACTTGAAAATTAAGTTCACTTAAGTTCCTGAATCAATCGACAATCTACATGTGCACATATAGCTAGTATTCATAAAGTTAGAAACCTGTCAAACGTTTTTGTTGCACTCTAGCAACAACTTAATACCAAAAGTAACCTGTTTTTGAGACGATTTTCAGTCTCCAAGAAAGCGGCCATTCAAACTACGCGCCCTGTAATCACGTACAAAAGAGATTTTCCGAGTATTTTAAGTAAGCAAAGGTAAACAGTAATATTATTCCAGTAAGGCAGATGATGTTTGTTTTTGTTCTATTTGCATAGTTCAGATTCACTTCTAAGAAATACTGCTTTTTTCTTTTTTCTTTTTTTTGGTGGACTTATTACTCCCACAGTGCTGCTTTCAAAATGGATGCGCCCTTGAGATGATTGTGAAAGTACGCTCCGCGAGGTGCATATTTTAATCATTGTCTGTAAACAATCTGGTTCAGTAAGATATGTTTTGTATGCGTGCCAATGTTGCGTGCACATAATTCAGTGTGCAGCAAATATCTGTACAGACAATGTGTTCCCTCTGACTCTCAAAGCCAGACACACACAAAGCCAAAGTCTCAGCATATTATTGCGTACCGATCGAAATCCCATGGAGACGACAGACAAAAAGTTAGTACAGAAATTACACATTCAAGAAGCATTGTTAGAATGTGCAGACTTCCTCTCCTGCTACACGCAGCTAGCAAATGCACATCCTGTAGACTTTATTGTACAAGATCTGTGGAACCGTATTATACCACAAAACATTCAGAGGGAATTGAGTGCTTTGTCAGCAGAGGAACTTCATCAATTGCCAGACTGTCAAACTCCAAATGCTCTCAGTTTCAATCGTCACAATCAAACACAGACACGGAGCAAGGAAGCAGGTGCCAGCGCCAGTGAAATTACTGACAGTGACACTAGTTTGCCATGTGATGTAGACAGGCTGGTGCTAGGGACAGAGGAAGGCACATCCCACAAGGAGGATTTGTCAAGCAGTAAAAGACAAAGTACACGGTGGAAGCAAAACTCACTCTGTGATTTTCTCATTGCAGTCCAAGAGCACTGCATTGAACATTTTCAGTGTTTGAAGGCTTTGGAGGGAAACTTCAGCTCTTGGTTGGGAGAGAAAGATGGCAAAAGATCAGAAAGGGCCGTTTTTGTGCACGCATTCATGAAGGAGAAGAAGATGCATGAAGTGGAAATCATGGCAGACATGTGCACGAAGATCTTCAACAAGTGTTCTGCTGATGTGGTGAGCTAGTTAAACTTTACATTTTAAAATTTAAAACCCATTTTTAAAAATAACTTGCCTGATGATTATAAAAAATAAAAAATATTACTTATGAATTTCTGTATGAAAATTGTAACTGAGAAATAGCAGAACAGAATAATAGGATTAATACTGGGTTTTATATTAGAGACTTAGTGATCATAACATTTCATTTTTTTTTTTTTTTTAACTCCTTAGTCATTTAGAATTTTTATATATTATAATTATATAAATGTAATGGAGCGGAGTGGTCAAAGGACAAGACACAGGCAGCGGAGTCAATAAAGTGGAGACCACAGCAGGCGTATGTCAGCAATCAGTTTTTACTTGTTCAGCCGCAGACAGTTTTCAGCACACACACAAAATCATCATGCTCACGCATAGATAAGAGAACGGCGTGGGCCACAGGGAACACACGCTATCGCTACAGTAAAATCGCCCCTCTGGACCACAAAATGGCTGACAATTGTGTTTCCCTGGCCCGCACAAATACACTTTCCTCTACAATAACTAAACTAATTAAAACATCAAAAACATCAAATAAAAGCTACAGTTACAATCTTTTAAACCGTATAAACAAAATGTACACACATGACTTATTTTATTTACAACAAGAGTGGGAAGCGTGGCTTGCGCCTGTCTATATACAGATTCGTACAACTAAATCACAACTAACACAATGTGCAAAATATAAACGTCACTAAAACTTACATCGGAATAAAGAGCACGCTCCCACGGTTAAAATGGTACATAACAATTACAATACAACGCTCTGTAAGAGAAGCAAGACAAACTCAAAGACTAGCATTAAAACAATCGGTGCGAACTTTCGCCTGGGGCGCGTAACCTTAGTCGCAGCAGCGCTGATAGTGAGATTAAGTAGTCTATGAATACAACTTAGCTTCTACAGTACACAATACTTAATAAGTTAATTTCAACCCAAAATAAACACTAAACATGAAGTCAGCTAAGTAAAATACTATACGACAACGCATTGATCGACACGGAATTACTTTAATCGAATCAAAACAACAGTTCACTACCATTTACTAGTACTAAACAAAGCGCGCCATGCAGACGACGGCTATAAAAGAATGGACCTAGAGAGGCATCGGCTACTAATTAAGCTCGATCCAGTGTCTGAATAAACGTTAAATAAACATTCTAAGATGCCAAATTATATTATACATAGCTTAGTGCATAAAAAGGACTAGATAGACAAAGAGTAGGTAAACAAACAAGCGGTCAAAATGTTAAGGGAGAAAAACAGATTTGAAAAAGGCGCGCACTGGCGGCTATCGCCGGTCGGCTGTGTGAAGGCCATGTGGCGTTACGCCACACGCCGCGCTTCAAAAACAAAAGCGTCGTCTGCTCCAGTTCCCGGGTTACTAAAGTACAATAATGAAATTGCATTGATCCGTTAAGCGGGGCGGGATTAGTGTAAAACGTACAAAGAGCACTTGCTCACATAAATAACATGCATTTTGTTATGAGTTATATACTGCAGCTAGGTATATTACTATAACTTATTATATAAACTATTATATCATATGTATGTGAAAATAAATATATATATCTTAACTCAAACACACACACACACACACACACACACACACACACACACACACACACACACACACACACACACACAACACACACACAGACACACACACACACAACACACACACAGAAATATACATAGTGTGTGTGTGTGTGTGTGTGTGTGTGTGTGTGTGTGTGTGTGTGAAATAACTAATAATATATTTATTTTTCTCACAGGTGATAGATGTGGGCAGTGGCAAAGGTTATTTGAGCACACACCTGTCTCTGCAGAGTGGGCTTCCGGTCATCGGCATTGACTCACAACCGCACAACACCTCAGGGGCCGTGCAGCGAGCAGGTCGGCTTGCTCAGCAGTGGGATTCCTTGGTGAAATTTGAAAGAAGAAAAGCGTCACAGAAAGTGAAAGTCAGCAACACTCCACAACCAGCAGTAAAAGCAGAAAAGAAGAAATATGGTACTTACAATGAGGATGGTTCAGGACACAAAGCAACTGTTCCTGTTGGTGCTGATCCTGTTAATACCAGTAAAAGTGAACTCAGTAGTGGTGATGCATGCGAGCTGATGTGCAACAAGCTTCAGGGTCAAGACAAATCTTCAGACTTCATTATATCTCGCTCTCAGTTAGCAGGAGAAAAATCAAAAGCAGACCAGAAACGAGAATTTCTGGATCACGCAAAGCAAACCCGGCAATCAAAATCAGCTTCTCATGAAAATCAAACTGACAAAATCAAACTGTCAAATGGGATGACAGGTGATGTTGAAGAAAATCACACCAGCAGATCAAAAGGTAGTTGTGGAAAGTGCATCGCCGTAACAACATTTGTCAGCCCAGACACAAAACTGACGGAGCTAGTCAGAAGGTCAGCTGACAGACTGGGTCTGGATGAAGCATGTCCAGACTTAGCACTGAGATCACTTCTCACTGGCCTGCACACATGTGGTCCTCTTGCTGCCAGCATGCTGCGCTTGTTTGCTCAGGACAATGCTGTCCGAGCGATGTGCGGTGTTGGTTGCTGCTATCAGCTGATGCAGGAGAGATTTGTAGATGAGTCTGGATGTTGGCAAGGTGCTCAAGGTGTGAGAGATTCTAGATTCTCTCTCTCTCTCTCTCTCTCTCGGGGAGTTGCCTGCCCCTGGCTACCAGCGAGCAGCGAAGAGTTTCAGCTCTCGGATTATTTCCATATTTCCGTACTACGAGTGCCATTTGCATCCAACATGTGTATGCCGCTTGCCTTAGAGACGGTGCTTCGAACGCTGAGTGAAAGTTGTCAGCTTACTTCTTGGGACATTCGCGGCAAGGGGAAAATGACAACACTCATTGTAAGGTTCAACGAAGACACAGGCGCCATAGAAGACCAGCATGAACCGGTGAGAAGTGTTACACGTTACAGAAAGAAATCACCAAGTGAACTCAGGCGTGACGCCAAGCGTGTGAAGGCAAGACAACAAGAACAGGCGAGTAAACAGGACAGTGAGCAGCAAACCAGCCTTTCATCAAGCAACGATGGTTTGGAAGCCAGCAACACAGGTCGGTCTGTCAGCCCCGCTTCTCAGTACCATGCACACCCACTGGATGCCAGCCACAGGGCGGAGGAGTTAGAAGACGGGGAGCACAATGGAAGTGTAGACAACAGTGATCACAGAGAAGATGATAGGGCAACACAAGAACAGTGTTGTGATGCAGCTGAGACGATGGCCGTTCCAGAAGACATTCAGCAGTTTTGGGATGATCAGTCGGATGGGATAAAGTATTATTTGTCAACGCTCGCTCCTGAACATGTGAGTACTGTTGTGTCGTCTGCTGCTCGACCTTTTGTGAAGAAGATAGTGATGGACCAGAGGGATGGAAAGAACTCGTTCTATGCTATGACTGATGGCGCTGTTTTTGAATACGACCGGGACAAGTGTTCTGTGACAGACTGGTTTCCATTAGGAATCAAAGGCAAAAAAACGAAGCTGATTTATGACAACGTAGAAAGGTGGCCAGAAGTTGATCATCTGAGGTACCCACAACAGATACACAACATGAAACTTCATATCGGTGCTTGCTGCTGTGTAATTCAAAGACATGGCCCCACTTTTTCCGGCAAGTCTGACCCCCAGACCAACGACCAGAGAAACAATTAACAGTCAACATTCATTATGACAGTGACCCATGAAGGAAGCAGGTGCCTGTGCTGTGCGACATGACCACGCCGACCTACGGCAGACATCACGTGCCAAAACCGACCACGCAGAGTGTTACGTGGAAGATACTCGTTTACACCATGAATAAATCGTGATTCATGGACTATCGGACTGAAAACGGAGCCTGTGTGTGAACTGTAGTAAATAGCATGGCTTCCATGCTATACATTCCTCTGTACATACCGCGCGCGTTTCGGGAACAACTGTTTTATTATTTCCTCTATGTTCAATGGGCTGTCAGCCTACAAGAGCATTAAACCATCAATCAAAAAATCTCTCTCTCTCTCTCTCTCTCTCTCTCTCTCTCTCTCTCTCTCTCTCTCTCTGACTCAGCTCTATAGCTATGTTTGTGTACTTGATGCTACCACTTTTGAAAGTTAGTTTGTATATATATTCATTTACATGCTGTGACAATTCTGGATATACAGTATGTGTAATGGAGTGGAGTGGTAGAAGGACAGGACACAGGCAGTGGAGTCAGTAAAATGGAGACCACAGCAGGTGTATGGCAGCAATCAGGTTTTATTTGCTCAGTCACAGACAATTTTTAGCACACCCAGAATCCTCATGCGCATGCATAGATAAGAAAATGGTGCGGGCCGCAAGGAACACACACTATCGGCGTATCGCTACAATCAAAACAACCCTCTGGACCACAAAATGGCTGACAACTGTGTTTCCTTGGCCTGCACAAATACAGTTTCCTCTACAATAACAAAACCAATTAAAACATGAAAAACAAATAAAAGCTACAGTTACAACCTTTTAAACCGTATAAACAAAATGTACACACATGACTTATTTTATTTACAAGAGTGGGAAGCGTGGCTAGCGCCTGTCTGTAAACAGATTCAGACAACTAAATCACAACAACACAATGTACAAAATATTAATGTTACTAAAACTTACATCAGAATAAAGAGCACGCTCCCATGACAATACAACGCTCTGTAAGAGAAGCAAGAAAAACTCAAAGACTAGTACTAAAACAATTGATGCGAACTTTCGCCTGGGGCGCGTTATCTTAGTCGCAGCAGCGCTCATAATGATATTAAGTAGTCTATGAATACAACTTAGCTTCTACAGTACACAATACTTAATAAGTTAATTTCAACCCAAAATAAACACTAAACATGAAGTCAGCTAAGCAAAATACTATATGACAAAGCATTGATCAACATAGAATTACTTTAATCGAATCAAAACAACGTTTCACTACTATTCACTAGTACTAAACAAAGCGCGTCATGCAGACGACGGCTATAAAAAAGAATGGACCTAGAGAGGCATCGGTTAATTCTTACAGTTTGTCCCTAATATGTCAACCCGACATCCGAGGACATGAAGCCCCACATCATCAGAGGCATCGGCTATTGATTAAGCTCGACCCTGCGTCTAAATAAACATTAGATAAACATTCTAAGATGCCAAATTATAGTACACATGGTTTAGTGCATAAAAAGGACTAGGTGAACAAAGAGTAGGTAAACAAACAAACGGTCAAAATATTAAGGGAGAAAACAGATTTGAAAATGGCATGCACTGGCGGCTATTGCCAGTTGGCTGTGTGAAGGCCGGGTTACTAACAGTACAGTAATTAAATTGCGTTGATCCGTTAAGCGGGGCGGGATTATTGTAAAAACGTATACAAAGAGCACTTGCTCACACATGTGATTGCTATTTCATATGATTTACATGCTCCTCTGAGCACTTTGCTAAAGTATGGTTTGCAACCATTAGTTTAACCTTTGTGAACACAGGCCAATCAAATAAACTTTTGCACCTTGCCTGTCTCTCTTTCAAGAACAGGTTGCCCAACAGGTATTCGTACCTAAACCTTTATCCTTGTGTAATTAAAATTCAATCAAACAGTCACAGAATATCTCTCTCTCTCTCTCTCTCTCTCTCTCTCTCTCTCTCTCTCTCTCTCTCTCTCTCTCTCTCTCACTGAATCGTCACTCTCTCTCTCTCTCTCTCTCTCTCTCTCTCTCTCTCTCTCTCTCTCTCTCTCTCTCTCTCTCTCTCTCTCACTGAATCTGTCACTCTCTCACTCTCTCTCTCTCTCTCTCTCTCTCTCTCTCTCTCTCTCTCTCTCTCTCTCTCTCTCTCTCACTGAATCTGTCACTCTCTCAC
>OY757544.1:28318216-28319654 GCA_963584105.1 Alviniconcha strummeri | reverse complement strand
TTTAAAGTTGCGATCAGTTGTGGCAGAGTGGTTAAGACATTATGGTGATCGTGGACTAGACTCGTCACCACGGGGCGTTGTATGACGCTATTCTGGTTCTTTCGTGGGACAGTGAGTTTATATCATGTCTGGAAAAATGAAGGTGAATGAACCAAACAGGTAGAAATTAAAAAAGAAAAATCCTTGGCAGTAGGTAAATCATAAAAAAGCTGTATTCCAACATATAATTGCATACTTCAGGTTTGAAGGGAGAGAATCATTCACAGATCTTAATACAGAGGGTTTGGTTTCAACGCCCGATGTACCTGACCGCAGTATGTATGAAGATAATCCTTCTTCCTATAGTCCACGGCTTTTTGTCATCATCCGAGAACGATCAGGATTAAAGATTGTAGATGCTATGATGACAGACTTCAAACACAGAAAAGGTTCCAAAGAACGACATTTATCAGTACAAAACACAACATGTGCGTTTTGGGGTAATCCCCTTTGTCAAGCTTACAAAACGACTTTTAAACAACAGTTAAACGGTGAAAAACGATGGGGAAAAAAGATGGAGATCTATTATAAGGCACTTAACTGATTTTGGTTGAACTATGTTGTTTTCGCGTCGATTGTTTGGAAGAATTTTGGCATGGACTTCATTTCCTCCTCCTCCTCCTCCTTCTTCTTCTTCTTCTTCTTCTTCTTCTTCTTCTCTTCTTCTTCTTCCAGTCCAAAGTCCCATTTCTTCACTTGAAGTACAAGTGTCGGAGGCCGTGAAATAAATTTCGCTGGGAAAGCCCTCGAATCATGGGAGAACTTGATCGGAGAAATCCACCAAGTGTTCTTGGCCCGTGACGTAAGCTCATCTGTGTGAAGATCTACTCTCCATGCATCTCACGGGATTTGTGGAAGTGGATAGAGCAACTACACACCGCTGTCAGTCTTGATAGTTAAATCAACAGGATACTATTATCACCCTCAAAACACCAGGCCTGTTTAGTTTTGCCGGAAAGCCTTCTTGATGACTAGATTAAACCGTTCTTTCCGTACAATATGGAACACACACACGCTGGATACTTTTAAGGGAGGTTTGTAGACCTCTAATGACCCTCGCAGCTCCACTGGTTTGCGAATTTTCGCAGAGTAGTATTGGTCCGGGGTTTGATTCTATTGTTGGTTGCATACTGTTTACCTGTGATATGTATTAATACGAGATAAGCCTGTCGACGTGTGTTTTCGGCCTGAGGTCTGGGTGTAAATGTTTCCTTAATGCAGAATGGAGACTATAGCATGGAGACCAAAGCATTGAAAAGTGAAAGAATGAATGCCTAAAT
Organism: Alviniconcha strummeri; assembly: GCA_963584105.1. Taxonomy (NCBI): domain Eukaryota; kingdom Metazoa; phylum Mollusca; class Gastropoda; family Provannidae; genus Alviniconcha; species Alviniconcha strummeri. The sequence goes on along the minus strand of OY757544.1, from coordinate 28,318,335 downwards.
ACAGCAACAAAACAATAGTAGCAGTAATAATAATATATTTATGGCGAGCCCGGAGTGCTTACAAAGACAAAGGGTACACACATTTCATCACACACACACACACACACACACACACACAC
>OY757544.1:28298216-28315716 GCA_963584105.1 Alviniconcha strummeri | reverse complement strand
CATTGTCAAACTCCCACTGCCATGGTCATGGCTACTGATGAAGTCTCTCTGTGGGGGACTGTATCTTTATCAGTTGGGACTTTAACAACACCTCACCAGTTGGGACTTTAACAACACCTTACCAGTTGGGACTTTAACAACACCTTACCAGTTGGGACTTCAACAAGGCCTTACCAGTTGGGAGTTTAACAAGGCTTTACCAGTTGGGACTTTAACAACGCCTTACCAGTTGGGACTTTAACAACACCTTACCAGCTGGGACTTTGACATCACCTTACCAGCTGGGACTTTAACAATGCCTTACCAGTTGGGACTTTAACAACACCTTACCAGTTGGGACTTTAACAACACCTTACCAGTTGGGACTTTAACAATGCCTTACCAGTTGGGACTTTAACAACGCCTTACCAGTTGGGACTTTAACAACACCTTACCAGTTGGGACTTTAACAACGCCCAGTCTCACAGCCATAGATAATACACTAACTAGTTAGTGACGAAGTCTCTCTGTGGGGGACTGTATCTCTACCAGCTGGGACTTTAACAACACCTTACCAGTTGGGACTTTAACAACACCTTACCAGTTGGGACTTTAACAATGCCTTACCAGTTGGGACTTTAACACCTTACCGGTTGGGACTTTAACAACACCTTACCAGCTGGGACTTTGACAACACCTTACCATTTGGGACTTTAACAACACCTTACCAGCTGGGCCTTTAACAACACTTTACCAGTTGGGACTTTAACAATGCCTTACCAGCTGGGACTTTAACACCTTACCAGTTGGGACTTTAAGAACGCCGAAAGTCTCACAGCCAGGGATAACACATTTACTAGCTAGTGCCGAAGTATGGGGGACTGTGTCTTTACCAGTTGGGACTTTAACAACACCTTACCGGTTGGGACTTTAACAACGTCAAAACTGTCACTGCCATAGATCACACAGTAACTAACCAGTGACGAAGTCTCTCTGTAGGGAACTGTGTCTCTACCAGTTCGGACTTTGACAACACGAAAACGTGCACTGCCATGGATAACACACTAAATAGCTAGTGATGAAGTCTCTGTATGGTGAGTCTCTCTCTCTCTCTCTCTCTCTCTCTCTCTCTCTCTCTCTCTCTCTCTCTCTCTCTCTCTCTCTCTCTCTCTCTCTCTCTCTCTCTCTCTCTCTCTATCTATATATATATATGCGTTCGTTTGAACCTTTTCGTGTTCGCAGCCCAGAATAGCCTACACAGCTAGGTCATTTTCTGTAAGCGGGTCTGTCTCTACCAGCCTCTCACAGTCAAGCATATTACAGACATTATCAAATGAAGCGACCTTTGTGGGGGTTGCGTCTTTACTGGTTAGCACTTCAACAACAACAAGACATGCACAGCCACGGATTACACAGAAGTTTATTGGTGACTGTGCCTTTACTAGTTAGGACTTTAACAACAACAAGACTTGCACAAACAGGATTACACACACCTGTTATTGAAGCCTGTCTATGGGAGACTGTACCGTTACCAGTTAGGACTTCAGCAACGTCAAGACAGGAACGGTTACGCAGAACATTACACTTACCAATAAATCTCTTCTACTGGGGGCTGGGGGTTTACCGACTGGAACTTTTACAACGACAAGACACACACAGCTAAGCATAATATACGCTCTCAAGTGGCGTTTCTTCCTGGGGGCTGTGGAAGCTGGGCCTTTAACAAGGCCATACATTTTAACATTGTCAAAGCGGTCACAGCCAATCAGAACACACGCTTTCCAGTGAAATCTCTTAGGACTGACTTTACAGGTGGGGTTCTTTAACATTGTCAAAGCGGTCACAGCCAATCAGAATACACACTTTCCAGTGAAATCTCTTAGGACTGACTTTACAGGCTGGGTTCTTTAACATTGTCAAAGCGGTCACAGCCAATCAGAATACACACTTGCCAGTGAAATCTCTTAGGACTGACTTTACAGGTTGGGTTCTTTAACATTGTCAAAGCGGTCACAGCCAATCAGAATACACACTTGCCAGTGAAATCTCTTAGGACTGACTTTACAGGTTGGGTTCTTTAACATTGTCAAAGCGGTCACAGCCAATCAGAATACACACTTGCCAGTGAAATCTCTCTCAGGTTGGGTTCTTTAACGTTGTCAAAGCAGTCACAAACATCACAGTAAAATCTCTCTTAGGTGAGGGACTGTGACTTTACAGGTTGGGTTCTTTAACATTGTCAAAGCGGTCACAGCCAATCAGAGCACACACTTGCCAATAAAATCTCTCTTAGGTGAGGGACTGTGACTTTACAGATGGGGTTCTTTAACATTGTCAAAGCGGTCACAGCCAATCAGAGCACACACTTGCCAATAAAATCTCTCTTAGGTGAGGGACTGTGACTTTACAGATGGGGTTCTTTAACATTGTCAAAGCGGTCACAGCCAATCATAACACACACTTGCCTGTAAAATCTGCCTTAGGTGAGGGGCTGTGCTTTACAGGTTGGGTTCTTTAACATTGTCAAAGCAGCCACAACCAAGTATAACACACACTTGCCAGTAAAATCTCTTAGGTGAGGGACTTTGACTTTACAGGTTGGGTTCTTTAACATCAAAGCAGCCGCAGCCAAGTATACCGCACACTTGCCAGTAAAACATATCTTAGGTGAGGGGCTGTGGGTTTACATGCTGAGCTGTTTAACATTGTCAAAGCAGCCACAACCACGCACCATATATATGTCTGTGAAATAAGTATATGTGATTTTACAAGTTTGGTCTTTTACATTGAACATTGTCAAAGCAATCTCAAACAGAACGAGGCCCAGAGCGCTCGCGCAGAATCAACACACAAGGGAGTTAATTAGCGCTCCAAAGACGTCACACAAACGCAGCAATAGCAAAAACCCGTGTCGGCTACGGTAACTCTCACCTGGCATACGAGTAAATACACGGTTCATAAACTCCACCAGAGGTATAGCCTCAAAATCTTAAAATAAATCTATCAAAATCCTTTGAGCATGTATTTCTGGTGGAGTATATGTACCTTGTATTTACTCGCATGCCAGGTGTGATTGTGTGACGTCTTTCGAACGCTGATTAAGTCCCCTGTGTTGATTGTGAAAGCAGTCCCAACAAAGCAAAACAAACACTTGTCAGTGAAGAATCTTCCTATGAGGTATAGTGACTCGACCATATGAACCGCTTTCTTTATTATTATTATTTACATTTTAATACACTCGCAATTAAAACGTATAAATATTTGATTAAATCGATTAAACTTGATCGATTTGATTAATATATATAAATGTTTGACTTAATCAGCTCCACTCGATTAGTTTGGTTTGCACTGTTTAATTATGCATGGCCGCAAACACTCGCATAAGAGGCAAAAAAGCGCAGTTAAATGTGTCGTAATTGTCAGTAATACGATTTTCTCAATTATACAAAAATGTCAAACTCTTCAAAAATCGAGATCGGAAAACTGCAATCGATACTCGCGATCAGTTTCCTTGTTTATCCAGAATTCTTTCCTTCTGTCACTCTTTGTCTTTGTGTCTCTGCCTTTTTGACTCTGTATCTGTCTCTGTGTCTCTTTGTCTCTATATCTCTCTGTGTCTCTTTGTCTCTGTGCCTCTATGTCTCTTTGTCTCTTATCTGTCTCTGTATCTCTTTATCTGTCTCTGTGTCTCTTTGTCTCTATATCTGCCTCTGTGTCTCTTTGTCTCTATACCTGTCTCTGTGTCTCTTTGTCTCTATATCTGCCTCCGTGTCTCTTTGTCTCTATATCTGCCTCTGTGTCTCTCTGTCTCTATATCTGTCTCTGTGTCTCTTTGTCTCTATACCTGTCTCTGTGTCTCTTTGTCTCTATACCTGTCTCTGTGTCTCTTTGTCTCTATATCGGATTGTCTGGCTGTCTGGCCCTCTCTTACCCCCCCCTCCCCCTCTCTCTTCCCCCCTCTCTCACTCGCCCACTCACTCATGGACTCACATACACATGGATGCTTTCTCAAATACCGTCATGCAAGACACGTACCATCAGGAAACGTAAAAAGGAAAAACGAAGCAGAAAAGCATAAGTTTTAAGACAACAACTGAACCACATTCCTTTGTTGCAGGAAGCATAATAATGAAGAATATTATTTATGTGACAATATCTCTCTTTGGAACTTCTTCGTAGTGCGTTGCTTTCTGTCTTGTGACAATAGTAATTACAGTGTTCCATTACACACACACACACACACACACACACACACACACACACACACACACACACACACACACACACACACACACACACACACACATACACACACACGCGCGCTTGCTTTACAACATAATTACTTAGCACTCAAATGGCGACCTACATACATCAAGAAAAAAATAACTATGATTATCCAACATGAAAAAGCTCTAACATATATTCATGCATTCACCATATATATATAAACACTATATACAACACAGTCCTATTGTACCTACAACTTAATATTGCACCATATTGATCACAATGCAAGAGCAACTTTAGCATTACACACACACACACACACACACACACACACACACACACACACACACACACACACACACACACACACACACACACACACACACACACACACACATACATATATATATATATACTAAAACACACATTGCAGAGACAAGTCATTCTTTGTGATGCCGTGACCCGTGGTAAAATCAACCACAGCGAAAAGTGTGACAAACTGAGTTGAGCTACAATGTTGAATGTTGAAAACATACACAAACTGACGCCTTGCAACTATGGCGTAATCATTTAAAATTAGTCTACACACTGAGCCCGCTCTTGTGACGTGCTGCATACGTACACTTTGTCATGCCCATCGCCATCAGGGAGGAGAAGGTCCAAATGAATACAGGTGATCGAGTTTTTGCTGAAACCTGTTATTGTGTTCATTGTTCTTGTGACGTGCTGCATACGTACACAGTCATGTTCACCGCCTTGATGTAAAAGAAGGTCCTAATGAGTACAGGTGACTGAGTTTCTTCTGAAAACCTTTTCATTGTGTTCATTGTCGGGGTTCATGCAATAACCGTTTGTTGGTTGCTGAGAGCCCTGAGGTGACCGTGTGATGTTGGCGACACGTTCAAATCCAGCTAATGATGAAGTGATGCTTAATGTCCTCAGATGTCAGTTGACATATTAGGGACAAGTTGTGACCAATGCCGAAGCACGGTTCAGTAAATCTTTACGTCCACGGAAACCAGAAATCTCGTTAGGACGGACAGCCCAGGACGTCCACCTCGACTCTCACACAGCTCCTGAACTATGAAATCCAGCTAATTCTTCTCCTCTACTTTTAACTGGGTTAGTTGATGTATGCCAGCGCTGTCGTTTGCTTATGTGTGTATGCTTACCCGCTTTTCTAGACACGTTCCTTGTTGTTAAACTTGGTGAATAAACAATCTGAATCCGAATCATTGCTGAGACGAAGTCGTCTGTCACCGAAAATGTTCACAGATCTTGTTTCATTCTGTGGAATAACGTACTCTTTAAACAGTTTTTATTTTATTTTTTATGTAGACCGTTTGTGTGTTTGGATGTTTTTACTGAATGCTGGCAATCAGTCTCGGTCTGGATTTCTTTTTCTTTTTTAAGCTGACATGGTATTAATCAACATGGTCCTTGTAGTTACGCCGAAAACATTATCTCATATTCACAATGGTTTCAAAAGCACATCACTGTCGACCGACGTGTACTAGTTCATTAGCTACTCTCGCTCAAGCTGCAGCTTGAAAAAGAAGACAGACTTACTTGAGTAAGTATACGAGTTTCTTTCTGCAATAGCCTATGAGGCCAGTCAGTGTTATTGCCATTTTACACAATGCGTTTGCGGCGAGCAGTAATGAGCCAAGTTGCAGGACCAGAAGCCAGTAAACACACAGGAGTGCACGTTATGAGAAAATTCGTTAGCCGGACAGCCTAAAAATCTGAGTAGTTTTCACCTCGCATGGATTGAAAGTCGAACGACATGACCGTAACCCTGAACGCAGTTGTGATCTGCGCAGTCCAAGGACAACACACAATTTGAGAAAGAAAAAATAAATGCATCGAATTAAGAGTTGATGTATGTCAGGCGATGATCCAGAGCAACACTTCCACTGTGACCGCCACTGTGCAAAAACATGCATGATGATGCAGAGCTTCATGTCCTCGGATGTCGGCTGACATGTTAGGAACAAACTGTGACCAGTGCCTAAGCACGGTTTAGTGTTGCTTTACGTCCACAGAAACCACAAGGCTCATTAGGACGGGGAGCCCAGGGCGGCCACCTCGACTTTCACGCAGCTCCTGAACTCTGAAAATACATCAAGTAAAATAGAATGTTTATATGGCGACGACGATCACGACGGCATCGGTGCTACGCCGGCGAGAGGCCAGCGTCATATAACACAGTGCGGTTCTGCTCCGATGCCTTCTTGAAATGTCGCTGAGATCACTGCCTAGTGTAGGGAAACGGCTGCACACGCCACCCTCTCGACAAGGTTGAGTGAACCTCAGAATTTAGCTGAGGAATGCTAGCAAACAGACTGATGGCGTATACTGCACTGATGAATGAAGCCAGTCAAATGTAAGCGCATGATTATATCGGAATGTGTGTGCAGTACGTGCAAACTTGGTTACAGCGTTTGCGCTGACGGAGTCTGCTTCCGGGTCGACTACACCGACATCTTCACTGTCCGAAACACCGTAGTTCCGATGCCTTGATGAGACGTCAGTGAGATTGATGCCTGAGATCTAGACTGTTGGCCTATCCTGCAATAACGAATGAAGCCAGTCGAATCTAAACGCATGATAATATCGGAATGTGTGCGTGTGGCACGTGCACAGTCAAGAGCCTTTGGCTACGGCAATGGCGCTGACCGAGTCTGTGTCCGGATCGACCACGTTGATTTCCTCACTGTCCGAAACACCGTAGTCCTCCTCTTCACGTTCCATGTCCGGGTCACAGTCAGGTGACCTCGTGTCACGTGACTCCCTGTCTCTGTCGTCACACTCGTCCTCCCAGTCACTGTCCTGACCTTGACCTTTGCCGTCTGACCTTGACCCTGACCCTCCGCTGGAGTCCTCCTGAGACTTCCGTTGGAGCTTCTTCTGCTTCATTCGTCGGTTTTGAAACCATGTTTTGACCTGTGATAAAAGAGGAAAAACACTTTTAGAAGTTCACTGCGGTGCAATGACGAACAGGACAGAAAAAGAATGCACCGGTCACTTTTGGATCTAAATTTGCAATGGCATTTCCCAGCAATGCGATGCCGAAACGGTCCTTATGTTACGAAATAAATCTCATTTTGTTTGACTGTACACTGCGCAAGTGTATGCAACACTTATTAAAGATTTTGTCATTTCATGTTAAACTAGTGAATGTTGTGAACATTTGGTGACTTTTGGGTGTGCTTTGTTGTACGAATACAGTTTTGAATACTGAAAACAAACCATATCCGAGTCTCTCTGTCCCGCCCTCTCCTTCCCCACGTCTCTGTCTGTCTGTCTCTGTCTCTGTCTGTCTGTCTCTCTCTCTGGCTCTGTCTGTTTCCCTCTCTTTCCCTCTTTATTTCTCTGTCTGTCTGTCTGTCTTTCTGTCTGTCCGTCTGTCCGTCTGCCTGCCTGCCTGCCTGCCTGTCTGTCTCCCTGCCTCTGTCTGTCTGTCTGTCTGTCTGTCTTTCGTGTCTGCCTCTCTGCCTGCCTGCCTGCCTGTCTGTCTGTCTGTCTGTCTGTCTGTCTGTTCCTCTCTCTCTCCCACCCCCTTCCCACGCCCTTCTCCCCCTCCCAAACCCCTTTTTCTAAAAGACTTGAACACGTACCTGCGTCTCTGACAAGTTGAGTTGTGAAGCTAGGTCCATTCTCTCCGGGGTGGACAGGTAGCGCTGAGCCTCGAATCGCTTTTCCAGCCCCGTGAGTTGCTGGTCGCTGAACACGGTTCGAGCCTTGCGCCGTCTGCAATGCTTGCCGGGACTGTCGTGTTGGAACAGGGGGTTCAGAGGTAGGCCCACTGAAGGAACAGGCAAAGAAACAAAGCCGTGTTGCAAACATGACTGAGGATGTACCGTAGAAACAGGCAAAGAAACAAAGCTGTGTTGCAAAGGTGATTGAAGATTCTCCCTTCAGCCTCCACGCCCTCTGCCAACACACACACACACACACACACACACACACACACACACACACACACACACACACACACACACACACACACACACAAACAACACACACACACATTGGCGCCCCCGACACGTGCACCAACCTGACGTGGGGATGAAGAAGGCGGGATGCTCAGCCCCCTGCTTAGGGAAGAAAGTGGAGGCGGCTGCAGCGTGAGCCAGCAGCGGGTGCGGGTAGAAGGCCGGAGCCCCCAGACACGCGTACCCGTAGTCCGGGAACCCTGGAGGCCTCATGATGGAGGGGAGGGTGGGAGCCGGGGTTCCGGGGTCCCTGGACACGGGCAGGGGCTTGGGCTTGGCGAAGAGGATGTCCTCGATGAAGAAGCTGCTGGGTCGGGTCTGGCCGCCTCCACCGCCCTCGGAAAACCCCCGAAGGTTCATGCTGGGGTTGCTGCTGCTGGCCTGGTAGGTTTAGAATACGATACAACTTTAATGGCTCTGTGCAGACTTTTTATTTTAATTTTATTTTTTATTTTAGGTCGAAGTGTAGAAGAAGAAAAACAAAAACAGAAAAACAAAAAACAAAAAAACAAGCAAGTAGAAACAAAGCTGTGTTGCAAACATGACTGAGGATGCACCGTTGAAACAGGCAAAGGAACAAAGCTGTGTTGCAAAGGTGATTGAGGATGTACCATTTAGGTCGAAGTGTAGAAGAAGAAAAAAGAAGAAGAAAAAAGCAAGTAGTTAATTCTTGAGGCGTTATATTTGGATGTTGAAGGCCTTAAACAGAGTATAAAAGTACAAATAAAATTGCAGACCATTCTATCTGTACTTTCCGTTTGAACAATTTTATTGTACTTGTGTTACGTATTTCGAACGCTAATTGACTCTCTTGTGTGTCGATTCTGTGTAGAGAAATCTGCTTTCTTTAGTCACCATTCGTCAGTTGTGAGTGTTGTAGGTTACATCATGTATGCTAAAGGTGGTTTGGCAGCAACAGTGAGCCGGTTTGGCCGAGCGGTAAGGCTGGTAAGCAGAAGGGCCGCGGCTTGATTCCGCATCGGCTTTCCTTTTTCTTCAAAAAAGGTTCTGTTTTGTGGATACTGTCTCGTGACTTTGTTCTTTACTATTAATGAAAATGGCCCCGTCTTAATGCAGGCGTCATTCTGGTGGTGACGGTGTAGCGATAGGTATAGCGATAGGTATTCTGGTGGTAACGGTGTAGCGACAGGTATAGCGATAGGTATTCTGGTGGTGACGGTGTAGCGATAGGTATAGCGATAGGTATTCTGGTGGTGACGGTGTAGCGATAGGTATAGCGATAGGTACTCTGGTGGTGACGGTGTAGCGATAGGTATAGCGATAGGTATTCTGGTGGTGACGGTGTAGCGATAGGTATAGACTCTCCCTCCGTCTTCCCCCTCCTCCATAGCCCCTTCCCCCCCTTCTCCCCGTCCCTAATAAGCCTTATGGTTTCCGTGGACCCTGAAAGAAGAAGCTAGCAACAGACAGAGCGAAAGAATGATGAATTCCAAAGAAAACTTTCAAAATGAGTAATAAATTAGTTGGTGCTTTGAGCCAACTAACTAATAGTGATTGGGTAACAAACACCATTATTTACTTTAAGTACCCGATCACAGTCTTTAAACATAAACACAAACGTTTGTGTCTGGAACAAGACTAAAATCATCGTGCATTCCGAAAGAGAATCCACTACAAAGTGGCGGTCAGACTGACAGAGTGCAGAATAGTAACCTAACTACGGAACGCAGGGCATAATGTTCACAAACTGCAGGCACTGGTTTACGACATCTTTCCTACAAGCACTGCCGTAACTGATTACATTACAGGTCTCCCAAAACTGTCAGCTAAGGGACAGTTTTTCGTTGGGGCCCAAATGGCGGCAAGTTTGTAACAGACAATTCAAATTATATCAGGCGTTTCTTTCATAACCGTCCACTTTGCTTTCGCCAGCACAAATAAAACCAGAATAGTCTGAATCGAGATGGAACTATTTTTTACCCTGAGCGGACGCGCCTCATGTTTCCGTGTGTGCTTGGGCGCTATAAGTAAGTAAGTAAACATGGTGCTAAACGTCCACAGAAACCGTACGGCTTATTAGGGACGGGTGGGCGCTATCTTGCTTCCACAGTCTTATCAGTACCGGAACCTTTCGGAGGGCGCTGACAGCGTCGGAGGACAGCTGTGCGGAGATAAAGAGTGCCCCTTCAGTGGCGTAACTAAATCTGGCAGAGTTTGGAGGAAGGTGCCGGAAAGCGATGGAGTGTGGGTGTTCAGCGCGGAACTCTCTTTCTTTCGGTCTAACAGTTCAATAAAATACAAAGTTCCGCGCTGAGTTCTTAGCTTTGCCTCTAATTGTTACTGTCCCACAAGCTTTCGACCTGTGCGCCATGCGCTGCTTTGTTGTCTGTTGGACCACAGGGCGATTCAAGTCTGAATCCATAAGTCTTGTTACTGGAATCTGCCTCATTTGATTCCAGCTGCTGTCCCTCAGCATCAGTGAAGTTTTTTTTTTTCTTTTTTCTGTTTCTTCTTTTGTTTAAGATTTTGTTGAATCCACCAGTCTCTCGCTCTGTTGCTATGTTTCAGCTTATCAGCCAAACACGACGGTCACTCTTAGTGCTTTTCTCGCAATTGTTTTCGAGACGGCAGCAGTTTCATGTGGCCTCAGCCATGCCACCGCTGCACGTACACCACTTCGGTGGATATAATTCAAAAACGCGCTCTAAAAAGCTAGTCACTTATGTAGAATCACATGCAAGCGCAGTGAGTCTCCTCAAGAGCGGAAAATAGCGCTATATGAAAGCAGTCATCATCATCATCAATATGTTGCTTAATCTCAGCATGAGCCCAAAGCTTTGAAACTTCCTGCTTATACGGATGTTACGTACTTAATGTGCAAAACAAATACCACCTGTACCTTTTACAATCGCTGTATAACAGTAAGTTTATTTTCTTCTTCAAGTGTTGCTTTACGTCCACAGAGACCATACGGACTATTAGGGACGGGGAGCTCAGGACTTCCACCTCGATTTTCACACAGCTCTTGAGCTCTGTAGGTTCATCCTCCGCGAAGCAAATGGCGTAAACGAAGCCTGATTGGAAGACAAGCGGTGTTGATGTTTATTCAAATTTACGCCTGTATTTGAAAAATGTATATACATTTTTACTGGACTGACCAAGGAATTCAATTTATCTTCCATCTTTAAGTGCAGGCGGCAGTAAACTCTGTCGAAACCAGGCTATAATTGTCTGTTTAGCTAGCTAATTGTGTCTCAGTCTCTTGATCATAAACAGTGCGCTGACAGTTCATGTGTATTGTCTTTAGAATTAAAGTAAACACACCATTATAGTGTATATAATAAAAAGAAGATGAGTTCGACTTTATAGTTTACACGAGGAACAGACAGGCCACTCGAAATACGTCAGCGGTAATTCAGTTCTCACTCCCAGCACGTTGAACTTGAAGAGTCCTTATTTCTGGTTGGAATGGTTCCGAACGTTTTCTGCTACGTCCATGGGAAAAGGTGGGGCTTGTCATACTAACTGGTTTAAAAGCTTGATTTCTCTCTCACCCCCCACTCCCCGAAGAGAGCAAGAAAAGGGGCTGTCCCTCAACAGGACACAAAGCCCTCCCACTCTCCCTGCGGTAGCCACGCCCACACGCCCCATAAGACTCTTCTCCCGCAGATCTTCATCGATCTGTCATCCTACTTGTAAAGCTCAGCGAAATTGTGCGTCAAGCTCTGTGGCCTGTCTGCAGCCGTTACAGAGCTAGATCAGCGATCCGCCACCACCAAGACTCCATAGCAAGACGCGGGGCTTTCTGTACTGACACGTCACGTGCGAAACCTCTGTGGCTCGCCCGCAATCAAAAAGGGAGAGAGAGAAAGCGTTAAAAAGTCGGATCCGGCGCCGAAAATCGAGTTGCCGAAACGCAATCAATCACGCTGCCTTTACAATTCGAGTCAGAGAGAAGGTCGCGGGATCGTAGCGAGACTCTCGCGTTACGTCCATCATGGCGGCCAACGCACTCATCAGAAGAGCGAGACTGGCTGGATGACCGCTGTCCCCTGGGACGACTTCTTGGGCCAGGATCGCCTAATTCCTGCTGAAAACGAATTAACGCGCGCCAAATGTGAAGCGTCAACGCTATGAATGATGTCATTATTGCCTCGGCATGCAAAACGAGACTGTTAAAAGAAGCTTCTGGTGGAGAGACTGACCGTGATCATTTTTGATAATATCGTATTCATATTATATATATTTATATCAGTCGTGGTGATCCCAAACGATACTGAGCTTGAAAGGGGGCGGGGTATCAGTAAAATCAATGTGGAGATTGGCCTTTTTATTCTTCTGTTCCTGATTATTTTATAACCCGGGGTTTGATCATTTGCGAGAATTTAAATTTCAGCAACATTCATTGTGGTCTGTGTTAGCCTATAAGTGGATTTTGCGCACGCGCGTATGGTGTATGGATGGGTGTTCGTGAGAGAGAGAGAGAGAGAGAGAGAGAGAGAGAGAGAGAGAGAGAGAGAGAGAGAGAGAGAGAGAGAGAGAGAGAGAGAGGGGGAGGGAGGGAGAAAGATAGCGGGGAGAAGGGGGAGGAGACTGGTTGATTGGGTGCTGCAAATGCTGCTTGTTTAGTCGGTTGATCTGCTTTGTTGTTGAGTGTATCTAGGTTGTCTCCAGCCTTTTTTCAGGGGAGTGGGGGGAAGGGGAGGGACGGGGGAGGGGGGGGGGGTGGACAGAGTGTAACTTGCAAACGCCAGTTCCTGAATAAATCAAAGCCGACGAAACCTTTGCAACATGCATTACAAAAAAATAAAATACCCCCAAAAATGTTTCAAACAAAAACTTGAAAACAATACCACAGTCTAATTACTCAACGCCTGTGCAGGGAATATAATAAGCCAACACAAGGGCGGCGGGACGGCAATTTTCGTCACTCAGATAAGCAAATTGCGGGAAGGAAATTCCAAACAAATTTACCGCGTCTGACCCGCCAACTCCGTGGACCCTGGCGAGTCCGGAGACGGTGGTGGCTCGCCCGATCGCCGCGTAATTGGCCAGAGAGCGACGAGCGTGCAAAGAATGCGAGGGGCGTTTGTTAGGCAAGCCATAATGAGGACGAGCTAACTCAATAACGTGTCAATGAGAGGCGGCCGCCGGAGATCGAACACCGGAATCAGTTTAACGGTATCGGCGCTGAATTCAAAATCCACTCACTCCGTGCACGAAAGAAGCGAAGCGATAGGGATCTTTTTCTGTGTGTGTGTCTCTCTGTCTGTCTGTCTGTCTGTCTGTCTGTCTGTCTGTCGCTGTCTGTCTGTCTCTCTCTTCTGTATTCCCGTATTTCTCCCCCCCCCCCCCCCCCCCCCCCCCCCATCTTCTCTGTCCTTTTTTTCTCCACTTCTCTTATCTCCAACATCTTTCCTTCTCGCTCTGTCTCTCTGTCTCAAACTCCAAACAGTGGTTTACAACATACTTCATTCATAGGCAGGTGCCGGAAAGCGATGTTCGGAGTGTCTGTCTGTCTGTCTGTCTGTCTGTCTGTCTGTCTGTCTGTCTGTCTGTCTGTCTGTCTGTCTCTCTCTCTCTCTCTCCTCTCTCTCCCTTCTCTCTCTCTCTTCTCTCTCTCATCTCTCTCTTCTCTCCTCTCGTCTCTCGATTCCTCTTCCCCGTCCCCCTCGATCTTTCTCCGTTCTGTGTAGTCGTTCTCCCTGTACAGAATAGTCTAAAGACGTGACGATTCTTCCGCGATCAGCAAGCGTGGGGTGGTGGCGGGGGGGGGGGGGAGGGGGGGAAGTGGAGATGGGAGGGGTAGGAGTAGCTGGTCCTGCCTCATTAGACATGAAACAAGAAGATCAGGCTTGGGTGGAATTTTATTCCCACAATCAGAGCCTCCTAATTCCTGCCTCTGTCAGCTTTCCTGTCCAGAATTACCGGGCTAATTGCAAATTGACTGCTTCGTCTACCCCCTCCCTTTGGCAAGACGTGGCATTTTTGTGATAGACCGTTTGCTGGGAAAAGACGGCCCGGAAAGTGTCTTCAAAGTACGGAAATGAGCCAAACCGACTTGATTTGCCGTCTCTTGGGTCGTAAGCACAGATACGACCGTTCTTTAATGAGCCAGGTCACGCGGGTCACAGGACCGAAAGCGAGGCTGGGGTGGGTAAACATGGCGAGGGAGTGTGGAGATTTTGTCTTCGGCGGCACCTGTAGCCTACACCAATAAGCCTCGTTTTTTTAAATTTCGGTCACCTTGGTGACTTGAACACACCTGAGGAATGGTCCATTCCTGAGGAGTGGAGAAAAGCGGAGAGTTTTGGCCGTGACAAGTTACATGGGCGTTGAAGCGAAGGGCGGAGAGAGAGAGTAGCGCTGTCTGTGAAATTGTTGTTGTTAAGTAAACATGGTGCTTAAAGGGGCAAGTCCAAGCTTAGGGGTGAGTTTTGACAAGATTCCCGTTAAAGCTCGCTGAGAACGATGATGTAGTGAAACGTGATCTGAGGGTTATAAATGCACGAAAAAAGGCATTTTCTGTCGGACCGAAAGCGTCGCCATGACGCCCAAATCACGTGACTCATATGCCTACTACGTCACTCTGGGGAGTCGCTGCAAATGGCCAACTCGAGCTCCGAAGACGAAACTGACACTTTGCCCGAGAGACCCACAAGGATACAGCTGTATCATTTGAGCCTGTCAGGCAGGATTTTGAAAGAGTACCGAACATCGTGTCAGCTTCGAAGCAAAAAACCCCATGCGATATTCCATGGGGTTTGCGAATCGCACTCACTGAAGTGCTCGCTACACAAATGGGCGTGATGCGGCGCAGCAAGAAAGTCAGCTCGTTTGAACTGTATAAATATGAATTCACTTTCGCCTCACTGCGGGTCGATTGCGCGGGAGCTGGTGCATTGTATACCTGGTCGTCTGCGAATTGTTACAGTTCGCGGCATACATAGTAGGCGGCATAGTTACATTTTTGTCGACCCACACGCATACACAGTTACTGAAGAATCTAAGATGGCAACCGCACTGACTCACCAGACTGACATCACTTCCGGGGAAGCCTACAGAATATAAATCGATAACAAAAAACGATAAACAATTTTTTTCTATTTTTTATTCATTAAATCTGAAACTAGTGACTCATTTGTCAATCATTCGATGGTCATTTTGCATACTTAAAAACCTTGACTTTTACTTAACGCCCACAGAAACCATAAGGCTTATTTGGGACGGGAAGAAGGTGGGAAGGGGGGATTTCTATACCTATCGCTACAACTATCACCATCAGAATGACTTCTGCTTGTGAGCCGGTTTGGCCTCGCGGTAAAGCGTTAGGCTGGTAAGCGGAAGGACCTCGGTTCGATAACGCTTCGGCTCTCCTTTCCCTCGGAAAGGCTGTGGCTTGTGACACTGTCTTGTGACTTGTGACTGAAACATTGAAATGGCTCTCATCGCTGCCCATCTTAATGCAGAAATCATTCTGGTGGTGACAGTTAGCGATAGGTATATAACCTCCCCTCTTCCCCCACCTCACATACCCCCTTCCCCCCTTCTCCCCATCTCTAATAAGCCTGATGGTTTCTGTGGACGTTAAGCACCATGTTTACTTACTTACGACTCCTGCATTAAGATGGGTAGCGACGAGAGCCATTTTAATGTTTCATTAATTGTAAGGGAAAACTGACCCCTTGAGAAAAAAATCTCCCGCCTGGACTCGAACCCACGACCTTTCGATCACGAATCCGGCGCTCTAACCACTGAGCTATCCCCGCTCCCCAGTTATCCACGCTACACGTTATTGTCTCTGTATGATAAGGATGAAGCCTCTGTATTGCTAATAAACGAGATGAGTTACAGAGAAAATGGGCTGAAGGGGACACAGGGGACAGACAACAACCAGAGTGAATACAGTTATAGAGTAACTGAAGTTTAACATCTCCTGTCAACCATACAGGGTCACCACAGGACGGACAAGACCGAGAGAAAATAAGGTGGATGTAAAACGATAATGTATTAAATGGCGAACTAGTGCGTCTCAAATGTGATGGCCCTAAGCGCTTTCAAGTTCAAGTTCAGTGTAGCTTTACGTCCACAGAGACCATAAGGACTATTAGGGACGGGGAGCCCAGGACGACCACCTCGAGTTTAACAGGGCTCCTGAGCTCTGTAACATTAATGTTGCTTTACGTCCACAGAAACCATAAGCATTATTAGGGACGGGGAGCCCGGGATGGCCACCTCGGCTTTCACACAGTAATTTCAGTGTTGCTTTACGGCCAAAGAAACCATAAGAACTATTACAGTATTAGGAACGGGGAGCCCGGGTCGGCCACCTCGACTTTCACACAGCTCCTGAGCACTGCGCGCTTTCAAATCCTTTTACCCATAAATATAGATAGACAACAAAGATTTGAATGCACAGACGCACGCACACACACACACACACTCACACACACACACAAACACACACACACACACACACACACACACACACACACACACACACACACACACACACACACACACACACACACACACACACACACACACCACACACACACACACACTCACACACGTGTCTCAGGGCAAAGGGATTGAAAAAAAGGTCGACGAAAAGAGAACCAAGATGAAGAGGAACATGGAGTTGGTTCAGGGAAGTTGGGGGCCTGGTAAGAGAAAGAGCGCTGACTAGTGCACACACAGCGTGAACTTAGCTGAAAAGTGCAAACAAAACCCATGCACTGAGAAAGTGAGGAACACAAAAATAAAATAAGGAAACAAATGGAAGACAGCTAGGAGAAGGAAGGGGCGGGGAATTAAGAACGGAAAAAAATGAAACTCGGAAAAGAGAATTAAACCAAAAATATGTCAGCACAAAAATATGGACTCCGAGAAGATGTAAGTTTTTTTTTTTTTTTTTTTTTTTTTTTCTTGGGGGGGGGGTGGGGGGGGGGGGGTGGGGAATTGACAAAATTACTTTTCCACCCACGATCATTGATTACCGGTGCATTACGCTGACGTATAATTCATCCCAGAAACTGTATTCAGCACTGGAAAATTAAGACATTACTCACAGGAGCGTTTCAAAACAAAATCCTCAGTTTTAAGATATATATTGATCTCTTTGATCTCTTGAATGAAACTTGTTTTAGTGAGGAGGCTAATTTGCTTAAGACCAATCTGTAGAACGCAGATGTACCTCTGTTAGTTTTTCCCATAGTCAGCAGTGAAAGCAGAAATTTCCGAAGCTATTACGAAAGGTAGACTGTTAAAAAGCAAAGAATGCAGTCTGCTGCGAATAAATGAGCCGCGTCGAAGGGAAACATTTAATTATTTTC
>OY757544.1:28279013-28298016 GCA_963584105.1 Alviniconcha strummeri | reverse complement strand
TGTTCTTGTTGTTGGATTTTCAGCATATAAATATTACTTGACTGATTGATTTATTGATTGCTGAAATGGCTGTGCAATGTTCTGCATAGTATCTCCACTAGGGTGTTTTGGTGTGGGCGTTACAGCTTTTCGATTGGCCAGTTGCCTGACGTCACAGCCCGTCTGTTTGTTGGCTGTTTTCCCCACCCCCTCTCTCTTTCCCTCTCCATGGTCAAATATTTATATGTGTGTGCGTGCGTGCGCGCGTGCGCGCGTGCGTGCGTGCGTGCGTGTGTGCGTGTGTGTGTGTGTGTGTGTGTGTGTGTGTGTGTGTGTGTGTGTGTGTGTGTGTGTGTGTGTGTGTGTGTGTGTGTGTGTTTAAGTGTTTGTAAATGTCTCAAGGTGCCTAAATCTTTATCCTTGCGTAATTAAAGTTCAATCAATCAATCCCCCGCAAACAAACAAACAAACCAAAGCGAATGATCTGCTTCTGACTCGAGAAACATAAAATTTGAGTGATTTACTGATGTCCTTCTGAAGGGTGCGGTATCCACCCACCCACCCCAACCACCCACCCCAGCTCCCTACTTCTTCCCACCGCCCATTTCAGATAGGCAGTTATCCCATATCAATGATAACTTGTACGACACGTGACCTGTACGTATATAAACCCCCATCTCATAGAGCGAGTCTTTACCCCGTTCCCCCCACCTCCCCGTCCCTAATAAGCCTTATGGTTTCTGTGGACGTTAAGCATCATGTTTACTTCTGACCGAGTCTTATCCTATCCCTAACAAGCCTTATGGTTTCTGTGGACGTTAAGCACCTTGAAAGTAGAAAAAACAACAACAAAAAACTGCGTCTTCAGAGCTCAAAAGCTGTGTGAAAGTGGAGGTGGCCGTCCTGGGCTCCCGTCCCTAATGGTCCGTACGGTCTCTGTGGACGCAAAGCAACTTTGAAGTTACAGAGCTCAGGAGCTGTGTGAAAGTTTACACGGGGGTCCCTAATAGTCCTTATGGTCTCTGTGGACGTAAAATAATATTGAAGTTACAGAGCTCAGGAGCTGTGTGACAGTCGACGTGGCCATAATGGGCTCCCCGTCCCTAATAGTCCCTTACGGTCTCCGTGGACGTAAAATAATATTGAAGTTACAGAGCTCAGGAGCTGTGTGAAAGTCGAGGTGGACGTCCTGGGCTCCCCGTCTCTAACAGTCCTTGCGGCCTCTGTGGACGTAAAGCAACACTGAAGAAGGCGGAGAAGACCCAGTCCGACCCGCCCAATAAATCAACAAAGTTAATAAACAAAACTGAAAAGTCCCAGAGTAAAGGTCGGAAAAGTAAAGTACTATAACGAAGCAGCCGCCATTGAACATACCAACGAGACTTTGAAGATCGATGCTCTCCCCTGTCCCCTAAGTTAATAAGCTCCCACTTTAGCGTAGCAAGAGTTAATAAGCTGCCCACTTTGCTGGCAGTAGCGTGCCGTGTGAAATTGTCGCTGGCTCCGGGCTATTAGTGATTGCCGCGACATTTCAAGATTTGAGGCGACTGGCGAGACGACGTGAAAATAAGGTTCAACCGAGGAAGCAGCGATGCCGGTATTTTCCCTGTTAAAAGCTGAGGAGAACGGCAGAAATCATAGCAGTGTTGGTTCAAGTCCTTTTTTTTTTCTCTCTCTTTTTTTCCGTCATGTCGATCTGGGTTTACAGTAACAGCATGTCTGCTACACCAGCTTGAATGTGAACTCTCTGTGTAATCCCATTAAAAGTTAAAGTGATTTGAGCAGACTTACCCCGGCAAAACTGATTGGGTAATACAAGTGAACCTGTGTGCATATAGGTCGTATTTTTAGATTTTTAAAATGGTGGCTCTTATGCACATCACTTCGATTGCTAACAGCAAATAGTGAATATTTTCAAATAAACGTTTATGAGATGGTCACTGATAGATTCATACACTCTCACACGGTCTCCACTCAAGTTTCTACGACGAGAATCGAACCGGTAATATTAATAAATAACTCTGAGAAGAAAAAACAAAACAAGAAACTTTGTGTCTTACCAGTCAACCAGTACTTTTATATCAGGGTTTTAAAAGAAAAACCCACTAAGAAAAAGAAGAAAAGAAAGGAGAAAAGAAACAGGAGGAGAGAAAGAAAAACTATATAAAAAAAAATACGACATTTCCAAACTTTTTCCAAAAAAAGTTAAAAATCCTAAACTGGCACATCATATCACGCAGGGGCTTTTAGCAGGTCTGTAATTTGGGCCGAGCGATGTCTTGAGCCGACTCTTTTTTCTGATAGGGCCGCTGGCTGTCCAATAAGGTAATAGCTGTTCCCGATGCTCTAATGGCGGGCTAGTGACTGGAACACGAGCAGAAAAGCACGGGCAAATTGGCCCTGGCTTGGCCTGACGGCGTGCAAATAAGATAATAAGTACGGGCAACGTCGTAATGGCGGCCTGGCGGGAAGTCGAAGAGGAAAGAAGACTGGGAGGAAAAGTGCGCGGAGCAAGACAGAGACCACAACCCCCTAAAAACGACACGCTTCCCGTTATTACAGCAATCAGCACAAATGACAGGTCTAAATGGCGCACAATTTGTCTGTTTTCATCTCCTTTCCAGCTACCCCTTTGGCCCCGCGGGCCCGGGAGTGCACGATTGCGCAGCTATGCGCACGCAAGCGGCGCACGGCACACGCGACCCACTTCCGGAGAAGGGATTGGAACCCGCTAGAAGCTTTGTGCACAGGTGACGGGCCCACGACTGGTGGCCCCACGGCGTGGCTCATCCGTCTAATTATCGCAGTCAGTCCTACTGTATGTTGCTTCTTATTGTCATTACCGCCCAGTGGGTGGTTCCTTCAAATTAGCTTGTTATCACACCGCCACGTCACAGCCAATGAAGAAAAGGGATATATGCCAAGGAAGCTTCTCTGCCATTCTGTTAATCTTCCCAACAATTCTTGCTGTTGTTATTGTTTTTTTGTTTTTTTCTTGTTTTTTTTTTTTCTGTTTGTGTGTGTGTGTGCGTGCGTGCGTGCGTGCGTGCGTGCGTGCGTGCGTGCGTGTGTGTGTGTATGTGTGTGCGTGTGTGTGTGTGCGTGCGTGTGTGCGTGTGCGTGCGTGCGTGCGTGCGTGCGTGTGCGTGTGCGTGTGTGTGTGTGTGTGTGTGTGTGTGTGTGTGTGTGTGTGTGTGTGTGCGCGCGCGCGCGCGCGCGCTGTTGCTGTTGTTATTGTTGTTGTTTGTTTGTTTGTTTTCTTCTTCTTCTGTTTGTTTGTGTGTGCTGTTGTGGTTGTTTGACTGTCGTTGTTGTTTTCACATTCTGCTGGCTGATTGTGATAGTCGGTGTCTGAACAACATAGCACCATACAAAGGGTCACGTACACAATGTTCAGACGTCTGTCTGTCGACCTGATGCATCGAAAATAGACCAGAACCGGAAAGGCGTTCCTGAATCATTTTTTGTGAACAAATGTTTCTTGTGCTTGAATGCATTCGAAATTGAAAAACAACAACAAAAAAGCCCACACAAAAGCTAAACGTATTTCACAAGCGTTGTTTTACGATGTCTTACTGTGATTTTTCCCGTTTTAATTGTATACTCTTACCTTTGTTATGCTGAGTTGTCTAATTGTCCTTTTTTGTTGTGGTGGTGGAATTCGAATGACCCAAAACGCAAATTTTCATGTTATGCATTTATTATGAATATAAAGTTCTTTTGTATTTGTATTAAAAAGAATGTTGTCTTGTGTCGCCCAGGAGCATAGACTGTCTGGCTGTGACAAAAATGTGCCATACAGGTGCAGTGATAACACTATAAATGTTATCAATAACATTTCCAATTATATTTCCATTTATTATTGTAAAAAACATGTTATTAATAATATTTCTAATTTATTTTCATTTATTATTGCAAAAATACTTTAAATATCTTGAAATATTTTTTAATTCTTGATAACATTCATCATTAGTGTTATTATCATTGGCATTGGCAGGGCACGCGTCAGCGAGTTGTAGTTTTGGTTTTGTTGTTGTTGGGTTGTTTTTCTTTTTCGTAATGTCATTTGTTCTGATGTCTATTCCTTTTGCTGTTTATTTACATTCTGATTATCAAAAAATGAGTTCATGTATTGATGTAATGACTAATTCTGATTAACATTTTTTTATGTTTGCTAGCAACTGATTGATTCTTGTTTGGTTGACTTAATGAATAATTCATTGATCGACTATAGTAGCTAGACTACAATATTTAAGATTCTGTTTGTTTGAAATGTATGTTATGTTGTTTTTGTCATAAGATGTTTCTACAGCGCAGTGACTTTAACTCTGGTTAAAGAACATCACTTTATAAGAATTATTTAAATAATAATATTATTAAAACCATTTGATTGATTGATTGGCTGATTGATTGACCTGTATTTATTATCCATACATTATTTTGTCATCGCTTGTTAATAATCGTATATATTAGGTATTTACAACTGTATTCAACAAAATCAACGCACAAGGGAGTTAATGAGCGCTCGAAAGACGTCACACAAACACAACAACAAAGACTTGAGTCGCCTGCGGTAACTCTCACCCGGCATGCGAGTAAATACACGGTACATAAACTCCACCAGAGGTACATCCTCTCTCTCTCTCTCTCTCTCTCTCTCTCTCTCTCTATATATATTATATGTATATGGGAGGGGGGGGGGGGGGGGCGGGTGCAAGCGCGTGTCTGTGTATGTGAGTGAGTGTGTGTGTGTGTTTGCTGTACCCATCCATTTTCTTTTTTTCCTCTAGCTTTTGTTTTGGTTAATAATCTTTTCTCTCGTTTCTCGTTTGTTTTGGAAATGCGTACGATTTTCTTTTTGTTTTTGTTGTATTCACTCGTATTTTATGTTTACTGCCGTTTCTTACCAGATGTTCTTTCATGTATCCCCACTGGGGTTTCTGAAATAACTACTTGACTTGACTTGTCTGACGTCACTGCTACGCCGCAGCCTGCCCCAAGCCTTGGCTATCGGCCTGTTGATAGACATTACAACTTAATGGAGGCAATTGTCTTTACCTTTCGCTGCTTATGCGACAGCGATGGGCAACGTCTTAAGAGTTTTACACGTCCACTTAAGTCTCTCAGTCGCTCTTATCTTATCTCGCTCGCCTTTTCCTAGGGGGTTAGTTCTTACTTCGCCTTTAGCGACCTTTGAGCGGCTGAACAAGGATTCCAACTCGCGCAATTGATGGAGTAAAAGTTTGAGGTGGGATTACATTGCGGGGAATGACGACGAAGAGGGTGCAATCTTTCGGCCTTCGATGCTGTCGAGCAACGCGTTGCCTGATAGCGGGTCTGAAATTGATTGTGGAGTCGGTTGGTTAAACGTCTTTGACGCCGAGTTGTCTCCGAAGAGGTTCTGGCGGGGAAAGAGATCCCAGGAGGTGGGGGAAGAGAGAGAGACTAACAGTGACAGAGAGAGAGAGAGATAGACTAACAAGGAGAGAGAAAGAGAGAGACTAACAGGGAGAGAGAGAGAGAGAGAGAGAGAGAGAGAGAGGAGAGAGAGAGAGAGAGAGAGAGAGAGACTAACAGTGACACAGAGAGAGAGAGAGATAGACTAACAAGGAGAGAGAAAGAGAGAGACTAACAGGAGAGAGAGAGAGAGAGAGAGAGAGAGAGAGAGAGAGAGAGAGAGAGAGAGAGAGAGAGAGAGAGAGAGAGAGAGAGACTAACAGTGAGAGAGAGAGAGAGAGAGAGGGAGGGAGAGAGAGAGAGAGAGAGAGAGAGAGAGAGAGAGAGAGAGAGAGAGAGAGAGAGAGACTAACAGTGACACAGAGAGAGAGAGAGATAGACTAACAAGGAGAGAGAAAGAGAGAGACTAACAGGAGAGAGAGAGAGAGAGAGAGAGAGAGAGAGAGAGAGAGAGAGACTAACAGTGACAGAGAGAGAGAGATAGACTAACAAGGAGAGAGAAAGAGAGAGACTAACAGGGAGAGAGAGAGAGAGAGAGAGAGAGAGAGAGAGAGAGAGAGAGAGAGAGAGAGAGAGAGAGAGAGAGACTAACAGGGAGAGAGAGAGAGAGAGAGAGAGAGACTAACAGTGACACAGAGAGAGAGAGGGAGAGAGAGAGAGATAGACTAACAGGGGGAGAGAGAGAGAGAGAGAGAGAGAGAGAGAGAGAGAGAGAGAGAGAGAGAGAGAGAGAGACTAACAGAGAGAGAGAGAGAGAGAGAGAGAGAGACTAACAGAGAGAGAGAGAGAGAGATAGAGAGACTAACAGAGAGAGAGAGAGAGAGAGAGAGAGACTGACAGACAGAGAGACACACAGAGACAGAGACACACAGAGACAGAGACACACACAGAGAGAACACCTAACACAACACTGTCACAACCCAAGTGACTCCTGCATTTATTATTATACTTCTTTTCCTGGGAATGGCAGTGCTAGCGATGAGAG
Source organism: Alviniconcha strummeri (assembly GCA_963584105.1). NCBI lineage: Eukaryota > Metazoa > Mollusca > Gastropoda > Provannidae > Alviniconcha > Alviniconcha strummeri. The sequence continues at coordinate 28,291,595 of OY757544.1, read as the reverse complement.
CTATTTTATGTTTCGTGAATGGTGAGGGACAAAGTCACAAGACAGTGTCCAGAGAACACAACTTTTGCATAGAGAGCCTAGAGTCAAAGCGGAATCGAACCGAGGTCCTTCTGCCTTACCTGTAGACCAAGCCGGCTCACATTAGAGTCGAAGGTAAGTAAGTAAGTAATTTGGTGTTTTACGCCCAGTCAGCCAGTACGGCGAAAGTCGAAGGTGAAGTGCAAAGTTAAAAAGAAGTTCAGTGAACACTTATCATGAAAACAACTGTTTTATTAACTCCTTCACTGCCAGAGCCTGTAAGCTGAAAATTGCACACACACGCCTGCTAACAGTATATTTCCGGGTCATATAGAAAATCTAATTTCAGTATTGCTCGTTTTGATGAAAACCCTTTCACGTGCTATTTGGTAAAAGAAAACAAAAAGGCTTAAGGAAGTCAACTTTGGCCCTTTAATTGGTTGTTTTCAAGTGACATTATGGCAGCGATGGGGTTAATCATCCAAACATGATATCTCCAGCACACTCCTTGGTTACCTTCGTCGTCATTGTCGTTGTTATGGTTATCTCTAGTACATTTTCTTTGGTTTCAATCAATTACCGTTTCGTTACATGGGTACGATGACGGGTCAGAGTACAGTCCTTAAGAAGTTCAGCGAATGTGCGACGTCCTCCGTGAGCCGCTTTGGCCCAGTGGTAAGGCTGGTGAGCGGACGACGTCGGTTCGATTCCCTGTTTCGACTCTCCCTTCTCTTCAAAAGTTGTGGTTTAAGGACGCTGTCTTCAGTGAGCCGGTTTGGCCTAGCGGTAAGGCGTTAGGCTGGTAAGCAGATGGGCCTCGGATCGATTCCGCTTCCGCTCTCTTTCTCTTCAAAAAAAGTTATGGTTTGTGGACACTGTCTTGTGACTTGTCCCTCACAATTAATGAAACATCAAAATGGCTCTCATCGCTGCCCATCTTAATGCAGGAGTCTTTTTGGTGGTTACACTGTAGTGATAGGTATATATAATCTCCCTCCCTCCATACCCCCCCCCCCTCCCCAATAAGCCTTATGGTTTCTGTTGATGATAAACATCATGTTTCCTTACTTACGCCTTCGCTTTGTCCCTCACAATCAATGGAACATTAAAATGTGATGACAGCGTATCGTTAGTTATGGGTACACTCACCTACATATCATCGGAAACTAATTTTTCATAAAACAGGTTAACTCACTTTTCACAAAACTACTCAGTTATTTATCACCAAACCGGTTAATTCATTTTTCATCGAAGGGGTTAACCCATTAAAAAAAAAATCAAACTGGTTAACCCGTTTTTACCAAACCGGTTAACACATTTTTTTACTAAAGGGTTAACTTTTCATGATCAGTTTGCCCCACAGTACCTCAGGAAAGACACCCACTGTACCTGGCAAATGACTAGAAACACTGAGAGAGAGGGGGGAAAGCGAGGGGGGTACAAAAGGGGTAGAGAGAGGGGGGAGAGAGGGGAAGGAGAGCAAGAGAGGGGGTACAAGGGGGGGTGAGAGAGAGAGAGAGAGAGAGAGAGAGAGAGAGAGAGAGAGAGAGAGAGAGAGAGAGACTGAGCTGGCTAAAAAAAAAAAATTAAAAAAGCCCCAAACTGTCCACACAGCTGCCTTCCTCGTGGGGGATTATTTCTTACAACTGACGTTGGTTAAAACACTGTTCACTCAACTGTTCTCGATACATTTAAGGTAACCTAAACTCGATGATGAGTACAAAATACAAACTGCGGGGCTAAACATCGTTCACAAACTGTTCATCTCGGTCTCTGAGTTGTCCCCCCCCCCCCGCCCCACTTTCCTCACCCACCCACTCACACATATATATATATATATGGGACGCTTTGTACAAGCCGTGCATTATGCACTTTAGGTCAGTCTTTCGTGTGCCGATGCCTACGATATGTTCCTGTGAGCCACCAGCATGTTTGGCCCAGCGGTTTAGGCGTTTGGCTGGTTGCGTACGGTCCCATGCACAAGTCCATGAGGCTGGCGTTGCAAAACTTACAGCTGCAAATATTAATTTGTCAATTCAAAATCTACGACTGCAGAGACCTTTGCAGCAGCAACTTTCACTTTAGTAGCTGTAAAAACGCGACAAAATCAATTTTGCAGCGACAAGACAAACTCCGGCAGTTTTTGCAAGCGCGTACATCTGCAGCTCTACATAAGAACAGATCTGAAGTTGTGACACCTTTGTGAGCCGGTTTGGCCTAGCGGTAAGGCATTGGCTGGTAAGCGGAAGGACCTCGGTTCGATACCGCTTCGGCTCTCATTTCTCTTCAGAAAGGTTGTGGTTTGTGGACACTGTCTTGTGACTTTGTCCATCACTTCCTACTGAAACATTAAAATGGCTCTCATCGCTGCCCACCTTAATGCAGGAATCATTCTGGTGGTGACAGTGTAGCGATAGCTACAGTCTCCGTGGTTTGTGGATACTGTCTTGTGACTTTGTCCATCACTTCCTACTGAAACATTAAAATGGCTCTCATCGCTGCCCACCTTAATGCAGGAATCATTCTGGTGGTGACAGTGTAGCGATAGCTACAGTCTCCCTCTTCCCCCACCTCCATACCCCCTTCTCCCCGTCCCTAATAAGCCTTACCGTTTCTGTGGACGTGGACGTTAAGCACCATGTTTAGTTTGTGACACCGAAGGACGTTTCAAAATTCCAACTAAACTCAACGGAACAGCTACTGGCTTAAACCAACGGGACGGTGCTCAACAAAACTCCCTGATTCACAGCGTTTCTTTTGATCTCTTTCTTTTGATCAGTAGAAAATCTGTGAAGCAGGGAGTTAGACAATGATGATGATGATGAAGTGTTGCTTAATGTCCTCAGATGTTAGTTGACATATTAGGGACAAGTTGTGACCAATGCAGAAGCACGGTTCAATAATTCTTTACGTCCACGGAAACCAGAAGGCTCGTTAGGACGGACTGCTCAGGACGGCCACCTCGACTCTCACACAGCTCCTGAACTCTGTCGATGATGATGATGATGATGATGATTGCTTTTATTTAGCGCTGTTCTCCGCTCTCGAACAGACTCACTGCGCTCGCATGTGATTCTACAGTAAGTAAACATTGTGCTTAACGTCCACAGAAACCGTAAGGCTTATTAGGGACGGGGAAAAGGAGGGAAGGGGGTATGGAGGTGGGGGAAGATGGAATAATATATACTTATCGCTATATACACTGTCACCACGAGAATGACTATTGCATTAAGGTGGGCAGCGATGAGAGCCATTTTAATGTTTCATAACTGTGAGGGACAAAGTCACAAGACGGTGTCCACAGACCACAACTTCTGAAGCGGAGAAAGGACAGCCAAAGCAGATTCGATGTGATTCTACATGAGTGACTAGCTTTTTATAGCGCCTTTTTGAATATCCACCGAAGTGGTGTACTTACAGCGCTGACATGGCTGGTGACACGTGAAACTGCTGCCGTCTCGACGAAACACGGTCGGACAAAGCTGGTTTCCTAAAACTCTCTTGCAGTACAAAACTTGAGCGTCTGTGTAAATCATTCTCTAATTAAATTTCAGTATCCCGACCACAATTTCTCGTGAGAAATTCTTTCTTCTTTCCCAGAGGAAAGCCAGCCGCGATGGGGAGGCGCTACTCATGCTACCAGTTATTTTTAACGTTGATTAAAAAAAAAATCTACATGTACGTTTACCGTATGAAACACACACACAACTTTTCCCTTGCTGCTATGGGGTCTTTAACGTGAGCAAGCCTGTAGAATCCGAGGCCCTTTTTGGTTGTTGATTTTATCCGAATTTATTTGTAGTACATCAGATTCAGAACGCATTCACAAACGAGAACACCAGCTGCACAGCAAGTAGAACGGCTGATGATATAAACTAGAAGTGCAGTCCTAACATTAAACATATGATAGCCATTAACATTGAGTTAGAGACAACACAACGAACGGTAATAAGATTCCTAAAATATAAAATAAAACAATAAAAATGAGCAGTAACAAGAATGAGGAAGTTCGTAAATTACTAGTTATTCAAATTCCAAAAATGCAAATGAAGAGTTCGTAAGTGAATGGATAGACTTTTTTCTTTCTTTCTTTTCTTCTTCTTTTTTTGAGAGACAGACAGACAGACAGACAGACAGACAGACAGACAGACAGACAGACAAAGAGACAGAGATAGAAAGGGAGAGATAGAGAGTCTTGATGTAAAGAAGGCAGAAATGGCAGTATCAGTGTTATGATACAGTTCAGTGAAATACACCGGCATAACCTTTACTGCAGAACACGCAGAAATTTGCGAACAACACGTTAGTGATACATAAGGTAGACAGGATTACTCGCATAACTCTTGTAATATTTTAAATCGTAGAGGTTGCATAAAAATATCGCAATTGATCAAAACATTAGAAGGGCTGTGTCCTTCTTGATCTAGTATGCATACATGTACATTCTGAAGTACAGTTTCGTTCATGTACCTCAATTCTGATGGCACCTGCCTACTTTATATAAGTGGTGTATACATTTAACCCCAATATAAAACCATGGCCGGGTCTAATCTCTCGAGTCCAATATGAAATGAAAGACATTATCATTATTTTGATTTAAATAGCAATAGCAACAAAAATATACATCATCAACAACAGCTCCACAAAAGAACAGCAACAACAACAACACTACTGCCACTTTCAGAAACCTGATCGCAATGAATACACGCCCCACAGAATAAGCAAAGTATACAAGCTAATGAATGATATTTCAATGCACAATACCAACAAGTGCTAAAAACTGATTAAACATAATGATAGAGCCACGGAAAAGTTAATCATCAATAAATCTGCAGATTAAAAAAGAAGAAGAATTAAAAAATAAATAAACTGAATTCGTTAACGAATGAGCCACTATAATGCAAAATTCAAGCTGAAATTCGGATATCAACAGAAACAAACGAATAGATTTAACAGTAGCCTGCGCGTTCTTTTTCGAAATCTATACGATCATCTGTACCTGCTACAGAATACAAGACTGTCGTCGATAATTCGCAACAGAAGCAACTGTCAAGACTTTGCCTGCGTCATTGATGATGATGATGATGATGATGATGATGATGATGATGATGATGATGATGATGATGATGATGATGATATTCGCTTTCGTTGCTAATATGCTAGCTGTTCTTGCTTGATCGTTTATTGATTTATTTTTTACGAATCATTGCTGAAATACACACGAGCAAAATAAACAAAAATAAAACAATTTCGTTTATAATTATACTAAAGGATTTGTTATTTTGTAAATTGTATATTAATTAAAAACGCATGGCAATGTCAGAAAGTAATATTTATTATGTACGCAATTTTTCACGAAAGTGAGGAAGGCATTAAGATAATAAAACTAAAAAAGCTGTTGGAAACATTTATGCATTTTCGCAAAAGCAAGCTGACTACTTCATGTTACAAAAAATAATAATAATTCTAAAATGAAATAATACTAGTATTGTATGAATTTTTACACACTTTAAGAATAGTTTGATTTTGTTGGGGGGTGGGGGGAAGGGGGTGCGTCAGTTAAGAATAATAACACAAAAAAAGACAATAACAGTATTGTATTAATTTTTACACACTTTAATAATAATAATAATAATAAATGACACAATATGAAACGATAAAAGTAGCGTCTGAATTCTTGCACACTTAAAGAATTTCTTGATACGTTCTCTTCGGTCACTTCGGAACCAGTGTTTACAGGACTGTTTTTCGGCCTTACCTTTTCTCTGGAGTGGGACAACTGTCCACGTCGCCCCTCAGTGGGGACACTGAAAGCTGATGACACTCCCCACACCATTGGGGAAAATAACAAGCACCAGTCGCCTGTACGCAAGCTCTCAAGTCCCACTCACTTCTGTCTTTCGGCTTTCTCCTCAGTCCTAGCACTTGCAGTCTATATTTATCCGTCACTGCGGCGCACGATTTTACAGACTTTCAAGATCTTTGATATAACTATAGTGTTCAAAATCTTTGACATGCACGGTTTAAAATCGTTGACATATAGTGTTCAAAATCTTAGAGCCTGACGCTGAATTAAATAAAGCTGTCAAAATCTTTTATTCTGACTCTGAATCGGCATAAAGCGGTCGAAATCTTTTATTCTGACACTGATTCGGCATAACGCGGTCGAAATCTTTTTTTCTGACACCGATTTGGCATAAAGCGGTCGAAGTCTTTGCTTCTGAAACTGATTTCACAGACGCAGTGTTCAAAATCTCTGGCCTTGGCACGGAACTCATTACAGTTCGAACGTTGAGCGCACGGAAATGAAATCCACCGCCGTCTGTGTTGGTCAGTGGTAGCTACTGGCACCAGACTGAAAGGGCCGGCAGTTCAATCCTGAGTCTTCGGGGAGCTAATTAACAGGCCAGTTCATTAGCGGATCTGCTGTGGCGTCTCCCTCACAGGTTCTTCCAAGACTCGATCCACGCTCTTCTAAAGTTCTAGGGGAAAAACACGACCATAACTCCTTCGGAAGCTGTGTGATCCCACTCCAAGCATGCACAGTAAAACTGTGAAAAGATAATCAGGTGCGTGACAGTTGAATCCGTCAGAAAATATCACTCAGCACACCACCATATGCAACTGCGACGGTTAATTTAATTACGTAAATAAAAACTAAAACAAAACAAAACAAAAAACACTATTGACGTTCATGGGCCGGAGAGCGAAGTTCACGTTTCACTCAGATGATATGCCGCTCCGCATGTGAAAAAACTATCGATCCCACAAATTTTCCTCCGTCGGACATGTTCGGGGCTTGTGTCCACCTGCTCTCAAACTCACTCAACTCGCTCCAGACTGCGAAGAGCCGTGACAATGAGAAATTATCAGAGCGTATCATGCCTCATCAGGTATTTCACACTCTCCCTCGGGTCCAGCAAGGTCCGATAATTATCAAGGGCAGGCCGTTTACCGTGATGGCCGTCTGATCGCGTGCTTACCGCTTGTACGTCCACTCAAACGCCATTACCATGTCTGTCTTACTGCACACCTATTGTGGGCCGACCAGCTTTGGCCTACAGACCCAGCAGTCTCGACTTGCCACCCGGATTACCCTGAATACTTAAAAATGAAAAAAATCTGAGCGTTGCTGTTTAGGAGAAAACTGGGATGTACTATTTCTTCGTGGGGATATTTTTTGCTTGTTTGTTAGCAATTACGATTTGTTATTAAAAAAGAAAAAAGAAAGAAAAGAAAAAAGAAAGAGTTCGTTTCGGATTTCATTTTGGCAGTAAATAAACTAGAAAATCGGGAGTTAAACAAACAAAACAAAATATCAGAAAGTACCTGCTTTAAAAAAGAAAACAACCCCGTAAAAAAACGCTGTAAAATCCCCCAATTTATAACGATAAATAAAATCTTACCTGTCTACACGGAAGATGAAAAGAAAACTAAAAATCGCCGACAATATTTTTCGATAAATATAGCTCCGAGCAAGTCGCCTCCCTTGGTTCTATTCGAGGCGGTCTCGCGCGACTGTCCAATTGCAATTAGCGTGGGGAGTTTACTATCGTCACACAAACACCGCCTGTCACATTGCAGTCAACGGCGCTAAGCCCCGCCTCCCGCGCGCGCTGGCGATTGATCGATTTGTGAGAGAACGGGAACTTAGCCTTTCGCGTCTAACTTGACGAGGCCTCTTCGAAGCATGTTTGTGGCTTGTTCGGCTGTGACTGTGAGCTGGGATTTCAGTCGAGCTCTGAATGACTGAAAGCGTTACCAGGTCTTTGCCCGCTACCGTTTAACAGTTGTTGACCACAGCCGAAAATGGAGCAGCCGTTCCACTGTTCGAGAATAGAAGGAAACAAGGACAAAAATGGAAGAAGGTGCGGTGAGGGTGGGAGGTGGAATGCATGTTTATGTAGAAGAAAACAAGGACAGGAATGGGTGAAGGTGGGGTGGGGGATGGAGGGTTAAACGTGTGTCTGTATAGTACAGAAGACAAGGACAGAAATGGGTGAAGGTGGGGTGGAGGGTGAAACGTGTGTCTGTATAGTACAGAAGACAAGGACAGAAATGGGTGAAGGTGGGGTGGGGGGTGGAGGGTGAAACGTGTGTCTGTATAGTACAGAAGACAAGGACAGAAATGGGTGAAGATGGGGTGGGGGGTGGGGGGTGGAGGGTGAAACGTGTGTCTGTATAGTACAGAAGACAACAAGGACAGAAATGGGTGAAGATGGGGTGGGGGGTGGGGGGTGAAACGTGTGTCTGTATAGTACAGAAGACAACAAGGACAGAAATAGGTGAAGATGGGGTGGGGGGTGGGGGGTGGAGGGTGAAACGTGTGTCTGTATAGTACAGAAGACAAGGACAGAAATGGGTGAAGATGGGGTGGGGGGTGGGGAGTGAAACGTGTGTCTGTATAGTACAGAAGACAAGGACAGAAATGGGTGAAGATGGGGTGGGGGGTGGGGGGTGAAACGTGTGTCTGTATAGTACAGAAGACAACAAGGACAGAAATGGGTGAAGATGGGGTGGGGGGTGGGGGGTGAAACGTGTGTCTGTATAGTACAGAAGACAACAAGGACAGAAATAGGTGAAGATGGGGTGGGGGGTGGGGGGTGGAGGGTGAAACGTGTGTCTGTATAGTACAGAAGACAAGGACAGAAATGGGTGAAGATGGGGTGGGGGGTGGGGGGTGAAACGTGTGTCTGTATAGTACAGAAGACAATGACAGAAATGGGTGAAGATGGGGTGGGGGGTGGGGGGTGAAACGTGTGTCTGTATAGTACAGAAGACAACAAGGACAGAAATGGGTGAAGATGGGGTGGGGGGTGGGGGGTGAAACGTGTGTCTGTATAGTACAGAAGACAACAAGGACAGAAATGGGTGAAGATGGGGTGGGGGGTGGGGGGTGGAGGGTGAAACGTGTGTCTGTATAGTACAGAAGACAACAAGGACAGAAATGGGTGAAGATGGGGTGGGGGTGGAGGGTGAAACGTGTGTCTGTATAGTACAGAAGACAACAAGGACAGAAATGGGTGAAGGTGGGGTGGAGGGTGAAACGTGTGTCTGTATAGTACAGAAGACAACACGGACAGAAATGGGTGAAGGTCGGGTGGGGGGGTGGAGGGTGAAACGTGTGTCTGTATAGTACAGGAGACAACAAGGACAGAAATGGGTGAAGGCGGGGGTGGAACGCAGGTCTGTAATTATCGTTTGGATGAGGAGCTCAGCTAGTAGGCGGACAAACCCCAGTTCGAATCTTACTCGGCCTATCGATTATAGCCGATTTTTTCAAATTTATTTTTTCAAATCTAACAATACACCAGCTCTCTCAGTTTATCTGTCTGTCTTCCCCCCTCTCCCTCCCTCTCCCCCCTCTCTGTCTCTGTCTCTGTCTGTCTGTCTCTCTGTGTCTGTCTCTCTCTGTGCCTCTGTCTGTCTGTCTCTGTCTCTGTCTCTGTCTCTGTCTCTGTCTCTCTCTCTCTCTCTCTCTCTCTCTCTCTCTCTCTCTCTCTCTCTCTCTCTCTCTCTCTCTCCACCATACATATTTTTTTAGCAGTTATTGTGTGCTGACAAGATTTGTTTCGCACTGATATAACCGTACTGGTTGACTGGGCGTAAAACAACAACTTGCTTACTTCCTCAAAATGTTCTGGTCTGTCAGCAGCCTTGTCACCTTGCCCCCAACCCGGATTCAAGAACTACAGTATTCAAATGGTCACCTGGTGATGGACGAGGTAAGGGGGTAGGGGGAGGTGACAAAAGCGAAGGGGGGGGGGGGGGGGGGGGGGGGGGCGATGAATATTCCCCGATAGACAGTGTGGGGTAGGTAACCCAGATGACGACTCGATTGCAGTCGTCACAATTTGACACGTCATGATCGCTAATGACGTGGGGCTTGGCAGGGTTTCTTCTTCTTCTTCTTCATGTGCGGCTTAATTTGTTTTGTCCATGGGTCGCACCCAGGCTGTATATTACACACACTTCACATGACAAGCGAACCTGGTGTGTTTCACTGGTGACGAGTGAAAACCTAGTTTAGCTTGGTACTAAGCGAAAAGAAGCGCACGAGAACAGATACCTACTAAACAGCTGATTTCTACAGTGTGATCGTCTGCGAACACAGATCCTGTAGGCCTACCAAACTCCAAGCACTGGTTTACGATACCCCGAAGGAAGATGCCGGAAAGCAATGCTCGGAGTGCGAGCCTGTGCATGGCTGCGTGGTCAGTTCGCCTGGACTCGATGGACGACTCGTGAATGGTGCCGGTGTAATGCCACTCAAGGACCCCATGCGAAAAACAGAACAAAACGAACAAAACAAAAATCGCTCGGAATTGGAATACCCCCATCCCACATCAAAGCAGAAACACTGAAACAATGATATCATGGATGCTTCTTTAAAGAGGAAAAAGTCTGAGCAAAACAGCCTTAAATTTAAAACTAAAATCGGAACCAAGCTGTCTGCTAGCGGCCCAGAACAGATATCCGTCACTGCCATGCCAACAGTTTTCCAGACACTGCAGATATTTCACCACACATTAAACCGTACCCGGGTAAGTATATCATTTTCATTTATCACAGTCTGAGCCCCAGTGAGCCGGTTTGGCCCAGCGGTAAGGCGTTAGGCTGGTAAGCAGATGGACTTCGGTTCGAATCCTCTTCGGCTGTCCTTTCTCTTCAAAAGTTGTGGTCTGTGGACACTCTTGAGACTTTGTCCCTCACAATTCTGAAACATTAAAATGGCTCACATCGCTGCCCATCTTAATACTGACAGGAGTCACTCTGGCACTGACAGTGTAGCGATAGGTATATAATCCTCCCCGCCCCCCCCCCCCCCCCCCCCCCACACACACACTTCCACACCCCCTTCCCCCACCTTCTCCCCGTCCCCAATAAGCCTTATGGTTTTTGTGGATGTTAAGCACCATGTTTACTTGCTTACTTGTCTGAGCCCTACCAGTGATGTAAGACTCAAACCACGAAAGAACGGTGCCAGGAATACCTTCTTTGGTGTTCTCTTTGAAGTGACTTCTTTGGTGTTTTCTTGAAGTGATTATTTTGGGTGTTTTCTTTTGGGGTGACTTCTTTCTTTGGTGTTTTCTTTTGAAGTGATGTCTTTTTTGTTGTTGTCTTTTTTCTTTTTTGAAGTGACTTCTTTTGGTGTCTTCTTTTGAAGTGACATCTTTGGTGTTTTCTTTTGAAGTGACTTCAATGGTGTTTTCTTATAAAGTGACTTCTTTCGTGTTCTCTTCTGAAGTGACTGCACTGGTATTTTCTTTTGAATTGGCTTCCCCTTTTTTCTTTTTTTCTTTTTCTTCTGTGTGTGTGTGTGTGTGTGTGTGTGTGTGTGTGTGTGTGTGTGTGTGTGTGTGTGTGTGTGTGTGTGTGTGTGTGTGTGTGTGTGTGTGTGAATTTATTTTTGAAGTGACTTGTTTGGTGTTTTCTTTTGAAGTGACTTTTTTGGTGACTTTTTTTGAAATGACGTCTTTGGTGTTTTCTTTTCGGCCGGCCCCAAGAACACTTTACGACGTTTTGTGCGTTCGCTCCAGCTAATCGTTACTCACGATGTTTTTTTTTTAAGTTCGACAAACAGCCAACGGGATATGCAGTTTCAAACATATCCTTATTTTTGCAGTTTTAATCTTCTTCATATTTTCATTCTTTTAATATACATATTTTATAGAACCATCTATGAGAAAGCTAGTTCTTTACAAGCCAACATTCTTCCAAGCACTGGAGACGAAAACAAAACAGCTCAACCAAAAACAGATAAGTGTAGGTCTTTGTCTCATTTTTCATCGTTTATTACCCTTTAACTGTTGTTTAAGTGTCGTTTTGTAGCTTGATAAAGGAGATTAGCCCGAAAATTCGCATGTTTTGTTTTGTCCTAATAAACAGCGTTCTCTTGAACATTTTATGTCTCTGGATCTTGTTTTAGAACGCCAGCAGTCATTTTTGTTTCAGATCTTTTTCAGTGAACTGGAACTTTGCTGGCTATTTTGATCTGGTCCTGTCTTACCTGTTAAATAAAATGTTGTGAGGACTAAGGCTATTTCTTTGTAAGTGAACTAGAATTCTGTAGGATAATTTTATTCTTGTCTTTTCTTTCTTGTTAAATAACATTTTGATACTTAAGGTTGTTCTTTATAAGTGAATTAGTATGTAAGTAAGTAAACATGGTGCCTAACGTCTACATGAACCATAAGGCTTATTAGGGACGGGGAGAAGGGGGGGGGAGAGTGGGGGGGTTGGGGGGGGGAGAGTGGGGGGGGGGGAGAGGGAGATTGTATGTCTATCGCTACACTGTCACCACCAGAATGACTCCTGCCTTAAGATGGGCAGCGATGTGAGCCATTTTAATGTTTCATTAACTGTGAGGGACAAAGTCACAAGACAATGTCCACAGACCACAACTTTCGAAGAGAAAGGAGAGCCGAAGCGGGTTCTAACCGAGGTTCCTCTGCTTACCAGCCAAACGCCTTACCGCTAGGCCAAACCGGCCAAACTGTACTAGAACGTACAGAACGCTTAAAGGGCTTGTAGCAAGCAACCACTTCCCGAGGTGTCCTCTCT
>OY757544.1:28269013-28274013 GCA_963584105.1 Alviniconcha strummeri | reverse complement strand
AAAGCAACATTGAAGTGACGGAGCTCAGGAGCTGTGTGAAAGTCGAGATGGACGTCCCGGGCTCCTCGTCCCTACTAGCAAAGATTATAACTACATTTACAATCTTTGCTAGTAGTCCGTACGGTCTCTGTAGACGTAAAGCAACACTGAAGAAGGGGTATCCTAGACGATTCAGGATGAAACAGGCGTTCAGTGGTTACGTCCCTTGCAGTGCATGTGTCATCAGTTGAGCGCTGTCAACGCCGTTTGATCGTTATTTTCAGTTCCGTTCTGTCATTTGATGACGGCAACAGCGAATTAGGACTGCATGCTAGACTGCCATATTTTCCTGTCGCCATTTCTTAATAGTGTCCAGAGTACCAGTGTGTGTGTGTGTGTGTGTGTGTGTGTGTCTGTGTCTATGCCCAGTTACGGGCTACTACACGTGTGTCTGCTAACTGACCTGATGGTGGTGTTGCCCAGGGCGCGGCCCGCTGCCCACCCCAACTTGCAGTCGCAGTGCCAGCGGTTGCTGTGCAGCGTCAGCCAGCTCAGGCGTTGCCATGGCAGCAGGTCTTGGGGTAGGAAGGTCAGGCCGTTGTGATCCAGTTGGACCTCGCTCAGGTTGCCTGTGCTCCCTCGGAAGGCCTTGAGCGAGATGGTGGCGAGGCGTTTGGCGAAGCGCAGGGACAGCTTGGAGAGGCGCGGGAAGGGAGAAAAGGCGCGGTCCTGGATCGACGTCAGGTTCTCCAGGAAGTCCAGGTTGAGGTTCTGCACCGTGGTGAGGGCGTGGCCGGGCTTCAGGCTCGTCACGGGGTTGTGGCTCATGTCCAGGGACTGCAGCTTCTTCAGCGTGCTGACGGCGTACACGGGGATCTCCGTGAACTTGTTGGAGAACAGCCCTAGAGCTGGAAAGGCGACCTCACGATGGAAGGCCAGTTCAGAGATGTGGCGAAGCCTGTTGTGGTCCAGGAGCAGCTCCTGCAGCTGCCTCAAGTCGCCGAAAGTGTCCTTCTCTATCACGTCCAGCTTGTTCCAGCGGAGGTCCAGCACCTTCAAAGACGTCAAGCCCTGAAAGGCTCTGCCGGACAACCTGCTCAGCTTGTTGTTGCTCAAGTCCAGTTTCTCCAGCTCGAAGAAGTCATTGACGGCAGCTTCCCCAATCCATTCCAGCTGACAGGAGGACAGGTTCAGAGTCTGCAGCTGACTGAGGTAGGCGGAGATGAGCACGCTGTCCGGAAGGCTGTGGAGCGGGTTGCCGTGGAGATCGAGATGCAGGAGATGGTTAAGTCGGAAGAAATGGTTCCGCCTGAGGGTCTGGTTGGTGATGCGGTTGTGGGAGAGGTCAAGGTGTCGCAGGCACGTCAGGTTGAGGAAGACGTCGTGGTGGAGGAAGTCGATCTCGTTGTGAGGAAGTCTGAGGTCCATGAGACACCCTCTGCCGCAGTCCACCACGCTGCAGGCCGTCCTCGTGTTGTTGATCTGAAACATCGAGTTCACTACAACAGTTGGTTGGGTAGTTAGTTGGTGCTTTGAGCCCAGTCAGCGACAGAGGGTTATATCAGGGCTAACACTATAACAACGAAACGGTTTCTTACTTGTCACCAATTGGCTTTTTTTCTTTCTTCTTTTTTCTCCGAGCGCAAAGATACCATCTTGAACTGAACTGAACTGAAAGGGACAAACGGTCAAGCTGCATGACAAAGAAAACTATGAAAAGGTGAGGCTTTGTTTTTTATAGCTGATTTCGCATGGACGCTTAAAACGTTTATTGGACACTTGAAGTGGCGTTAGGAAGTGGAGATTTTCTTGTTTGAGAACGGAACGGAATTCACGCTATCACGATCACCAATGGGGCTGAAAAAAACGTATCACAAGCCCAAACTGCTCTGCTGGTATGTTGTGAAATGAATGCGTGAAACACATGACGTGGTCAGTATCTGGGTTGCAGTTTATTTCTCAGTTTTGTGGTTGGGCTCACGAAAAACTACTGCCTCCTGTTCCTTTCGCCAGCAATCTTGCATTTTTTGCTTCTGCCTTTGTGGTTCACTCAACTACATTTTTGGCCTAGTCCCTCTTAAAAACGCAAGTCGCGTGTAAGACCAACAGTAAATCCGACTCGGGCATGACGAAGTCAGTAAACATAGTGCTTAACGTCCACAGAAACCATAAGGCTTATTCGGGATGGGGAGAAGGGGTGGAAAGGGGCATGGAGGTGGGGGAAGAGGGAGATTATCGCTACACTGTCACCACCAGAATGACTCCTGCATTAAGATGGGCAGCGACGAGAGCCATTTTAATGTTTCATTAATTGTGAGGGACAAAGTCACAAGACGGTGTCCACAAACCACAACTTTTCGCGGAAGACAGAGGAGAGCCGAAGCGGAATCGAACCGAGACCCTTCTGCTTACCAGCCTAACGCCTTACCGCTAGGCCAAGCCGGCTCATTTGGCCTGATGAAGTAAGTAAACATGGTGCTTAACGTCCACAGTTACCACAAGGCTTATTAGGGACGGGGGAAAAAGGGGACAGGGGTATGGAGGTGAGTAGGTAAATATGGTGCTTGACGTCCACAGAAACCACAAGGCTTATTAGGGACGGGGGGAAAAGGGGACAGGGGTATGGAGGTGAGTAGGTAAATATGGTGCTTGACGTCCACAGAAACCATAAGGCTTATTAGGGACGGGGGAAAAAGGGGACAGGGGTATGGAGGTGAGTAGGTAAATATGGTGCTTGACGTCCACAGAAACCATAAGGCTTATTAGGGACGGGGGAGAAAGGGAGAAAGGGGGTATGGCAGTGAGGGAAGATGCATGATGACTCGCGCTTCGCCTTTTTATGCCACGGCCTTTATGGTTGACGGGGCGATCAGTATCGACACTCACCTTAGGAAGACACTTGATTCTGTTGTGGCTGAAGTCCAAGATCTCGATGCTGACAGGCACAGCCGTGTCGGACGTTCTGGGCAAGGCAGGAACACCCCGACCGCTGCAGTTCAGCGAGTGGATCGTCTCGTTGATGGAGCACTTAAAGCTGGAGATGCTCCCCTCCAGCATCTGCAGCCCTGAGGCTGTAGAGCAGATGGACACCGGAGCTCCGCTTCCGGTGACGTAGACGACCAGCAGAGCGGAGAGGGGCAGAAACCGGAAGCTGATGGGCGCCATGTTTGGGGGGTCGGTGTTCGGAGACTGATCAGTCTACATCAAATGAATCGCTCGGTGGTCGTTGTGGCTCTGGGCAAGGGAGAAAACAACAACCCATCAGCAGTTTTGCTTTGTAATACAACAGAGGCTACATCAGTCTTAGACGTTTCATTGTCTTGATTCTCTGAAAGGAAAAAGATAACACAAAGGGAAATAATCATCTATTTTGGTGCAACTTGCTGATACATGTTGTTAGCATGAAGATAGTAAAATCAGTCTAATATCACTTATGTGAAAAGACTAAATAAAAATTTAAAAAAGAAGAAGAAGGAAGTCGTCGACTCTGCAATACGACACAAGCACTTTAACACGACTGAACATGTACCATATACTATCTATAATCATTGTCGGAAATATGATAGCAACGAGTAAGGCCCGCAAATGTGACCATGTAAAAATTTGCATAATCTGTTTTACTCTGATTTTACTGTTTCAACCGACTTGTATACTTTTACCTCTTTATTTTGAGCTATTGAGTTGTTTAGTGTAGTAATAGGACTTTGAGTGAACCGGAAGGCCTTTTTCTCTCCATTTTAAGCACTTGTTATGACTAATAAAGTTCTTTTGAATTTAAATTATTTCGACTTAAAGGGTATCCGAAACGAATAGGCAAGTTGTATTTGATGTAGAAGATGTATTTTTGTGCTTATTAGTTGAGCCAGTTTCGGGATCAAAGGACTATGTCCGGCCATGAATAAAGAATTGGTTCTGTCTTACGCCTGTACACCTGTGTTGCCCAGCGTGGCTGAAATGGAGGGTATATGTTTGCCACTGGGGGGTGGGGGCATCCTTTTTTGAGGATGTACCTCTGGTGGAGTTTATGAACTATGCGTTTGCTCGGAGTCGTCCGCTTACCAACCTAACGCCTTACCGCTAGGCCACACAGGCTCACGTCAACTCTGTCTCTCTGTTTCTTTCTCTGTCTGTCTGTCTGTCTGTCTGTCTGTCTGTTTATCTCTCTCTCTCTCTCTCTCTCTCTCTCTCTCTCTCTCTCTCTCTCTCTCTCTCTCTCTCTCTCTCTCTCTCACACACACACACACACACACACACACACACACAGAAACACACACATACACACACGCACGCAAGGTCTATGTGTAGCCTACATTTATCTTACATTCAAATTCACTTCTTTTGCGTCAACGTTTGTGCAGACACGTCAGAGCCTGTCTCGTCTTCGTCAGTGTACATGTAGAGAGTCGCCTACGCAGGAAGATCGTCGCCGTAATCTACATTCCTCCACATGTCGTGATGTGATATCAGAGGAGGTGAGACGCTATCGCACGACACCGCTTCGGAGACAAATATTATAATCCTTAGTGCCAAAAGACGCTTTATTCGTTTGTGCAGAGCTTTTAACGATGCTCAACTGGTTTCAGCTTAGAAGGGCACATCGTGATATAACCCACATCTTCACACACACAGACACACACACAGACACACACACACACACACACACACACACACACACACACACACACACACACACACACACACACACACACACACACACACACGCAAACTACAAGCTCAGTCCAGTTCATATTAGACGGGTATACCAGTCTAATTATAACTACACAAATAGCTGTAGTACTTGATTTCCTTCCAACGAGAGATGGCTCAAACAAGGCACACGTCTTCCTCTCAAACAAGACACAAATCTTCCTCTCAAACAAGGCACACGTCTTCCTCTCAAATAAAACTCACGTCTTTTTCTCAAACAAAGCGCACGCCTTCCTCTCAAACAAGACACACGTCTTCGTCTCAAACAAGGCTCACGTCTTCGTCTCAAACAAGGCACACATCTTCCTCTCAAA
>OY757544.1:28196513-28266513 GCA_963584105.1 Alviniconcha strummeri | reverse complement strand
GACACACAGAGAGTGAGATCTCAGACACACACACATACAGAGAGAGACACACAGAGACAGAGAGAGCCTGAGACAAAGACAATGACAGACAGACCCACACACACAGATTGTTCATTCTTGATGTATTTTATACCAGACACAGAGAGAGAGATTGATCCTTTCTTGTTTTTTGTTTTGTTTTTATACCAGAGTGAAGAGAGAGAGAGATGGGGGGGGGGGGGGGGGGGGGGGAGTTTAAAACCTGAATGAACCCCCACCATAGTCTGAACCTGATTCCATCATTAGGTATTATACAGCAAGGGTGGGGAGGGTGGAGGGGTAGACAGACAGACAGACAGACAGACGAATGGACAGATGGCATGTCACACACACACACACACGAACAGGACAAAGTTGTGTAGGCATCATATTTATTTAATAGATGATTATAATACCACACAAATACTCAAAAATGCTTGAACATGTATTCAATTACCCCAGTCTACCTGGCACAAACAAAAGTACATGCATAAACAATTATTGTCCCACAAAAAAAAAAAAAAAAAAAAAGAAGAAGAAGAAAGAGGTTACATTATTATTAAAAGGATATATATATATATACAAAATTGGACGGATTGAATGAGTATGTAGCATTAGCTGTTTACTGGAGAAAAACAAATATTCCATACTGATGCAATAGCATGCCACTCCGATTCTCAGACCAGGAACTGCTGGCATCTTTCTACAACACCGCTGTAGTGTGTGTATACATATCCGCCAGCAACAGGTACTTTCAACTGCATGACAAGGAATATTCTCTTCATCGGGCACGCTCAATGAGAACTTTTTGGTATTTCAACATCTTTTAAAACATTGTGGTGAGTGCACAGAATAAAATCAAACAAAACCAGTATGCATGAGTGGACACCAAAAACACCACAACAAAACTGCTCAACCAAACAGAAATAACTATCCTATATCTCATTTTTCACCATTTACCCGTTACCTGTTGCTTTGTAGTTTGGAAAAGGGGGCTTACCCTAAAAAAATTAATGTTGTGTTTTGTCATAATAAACAGCATTCTTTGTAACCTTTTATGTCTTTGGATCAAACAAAACCAGATCAACAATTCATGTTAACATAACTATATTGTATGTATTACTTCTGAAAATGTGTGTGTGTGTGTGTGTGTGTGTGTGTGTGTGTGTGTGTGTGTGTGTGTGTGTGTGTGTGTGTGTGTGTGTGTGTGCGCGTGCATGCATGCATGCATGCCTGTACATGTATAGTGAACTTCATTGTATGCATGAGTGGATGTGTGCCAGAGAAAGAGACAGACAGAGGGACAGAGACAGAGAAAGTGACAGAGATTTGTGCTTGTGTTTGGTCAGCTAAGTAATGATTTTGCTATCCACATTACAGCTCTTGCTGTTACCATTCACTTCTTTTAAATCTTCTACACAAAAGAGAATAGGCTGTCATTTTGCAACTCTACATATTCCTTTGATTTTATTACAGTACAAAATATCATAGAGGTATTATTTTGATTTTTTGTTATTGGTGAATATAAAAGTTTTGAAAATATTTGCAAAAATCGTTTTAAAAATACCATCAAAACATTGGTCAGTTAAGTACAAGTAAAAAGACTTCATTTTCTACTCCATCCAACCTACAAATATTCATTTTTTAAATGAAGCAATAAAATACAACTTCCATTCAAGCAGGCGACAATTATTCAACTAGATATAATTTCAGACATGGCACTGTGATGGTATGAAATCTTACTCCCCCTCCCTACAGACACACACACACACACACACACACTCTCACACTCACACTCACACACACACACACACACACACACACACACACTCACCTACACACACACACTCACACTCACACACACACTCACACACACACACACACACACACACACTCACACACACACACACATACCCCCCCCCCCCAAAAAAAAAAAAAAAAAAAAAGAAGAAGAAGAAGAAGAAAAGTACTAACACTAATAATAAGTATTGCAAGCTTCCACACTCCAAGTCCATTTCAGGCAATGGTTTGAAAAATTGGACACCTCTATTTTAAAGGAACATCTCCCAAAGACAGACCAGCTGAAATCAACTCACTGGAAACATTTAACTACCAACCACCATGCTCAACAGGACAAGAGTTTGCTGCATCCTGCAACCCCTGAAGATAGTGTACAGCTGCCTGGGTGGTGGCAGACACTGTTACAGAGTGCATGGAGAGTGCAGGAATACAGCTGCACAATCAAAATCTCACCCAGGTCTGGTGAAGGTGAACCTTTGAGAGAAAGGTAGGGGAATAAAAGCAACAAACAGCTGTGTCTCGTTTCCTTCGCTGGTCAGTGTCACAGGGAGTAGCATCTTACTTTCACCACCTCTGAGAGATTAAAAATAAATAAAAAATTAATACTCAACTCTCATCTTCACTCTGCACACTGAAACTACTCAATGTATGTACACACAAAAGACCAGCAAATAACAACGAACATCAATGAATGTTGTTGGGTAAAACTTCACAGAGATTAAAAAACACCAAAAAACACAACTCAGTCTCCACCGGATAAGCGCAAATGCCACAGGTGAATACTGTTCTGTTTCATGCAGACAGACTGGAAGACATGAGAACAACAGTTTCTAACTTTTGTGCACACAACCAAAGCAACCTTTGACCAAAACAGAAACACCATGAGAAAAAAGTCTACATGAAAAATTCCCTGATTTTTATTTTATTATTTTATTTTTTTAAGCTGTATTGTCTCCATTCACCAGAAAGCAATGCATAGGCAAAATACGCGACATCCAAACACATAAGTGATTTGGAAGCAGAGAGAAAACAGCACAGTTTGCTCTCTTTACAGCTGTTTCACTGTGCTGTTTACAGCTGTGTTTCACTGTGCTGTTGACAACTGTGTTTGACTCTGCTGTTGACAGCTGTGTTTCACTGTGCTGTTGACAGCTGTGTTTCACTGTGCTGTTGACAGCTGTGTTTCACTGTGCTGTTTACAGCTGTGTTTCACTGTGCTGTTGACAGCTGTGTTTCACTCTGCTGTTGACAGCTGTGTTTCACTGTGCTGTTGACAGCTGTTTCACTCTGCTGTTGACAGCTGTGTTTCACTGTGCTGTTGACAGCTGTGTTTCACTGTGCTGTTGACAGCTGTGTTTCACTGTCCTGCACCCAGCTGCCGGTACCTGCCAAAGCCACAGCAACTCACACGACAAATCCATGGACCACTGAACCTACAAAGACCTTGGAAAATACATCACTGACAGTCTCCACGGTCAATGATATGCAGTCTCACTGACACAGTATCACTGACAGTCTCCACAGTCAGTGAGACGACCTGGCCCCCTCCACAGAAATGTCCATAAACAGGACCACACATCAGCTGTACAACGTTGTGCTTCCATATGTACATGTATTTACAATCAGTCAAGCCATGCAAAAAGAACAACCACAAAAGACAAAAAACAAACACAGTGCTTGATTCTTCAAAAGAACCACAAAAGACCCCAAAACACGGTCCTTGTTTCTTCAAAAGAACCACAGAAGACAAAAAATAAACACAGTCCTTGTTTCTTCAAAAGAACCCCGAAAGACCCACAACAACAAAAACCAAACCCACAGCACTTGTTTCTTCAGCAGTGCTCATTATGTGCATTGATGAACATGTGAAGTTGGTTTTTTGTTTAAACAGTGATTACAGTGCACTAGGTTATTTTTCCTGCTCTCTGGGTTTGCACTCCACAGACCATGTACATCTTCCTTTATCCGGCAAAAGACACACGACCAAAACTTTAAAGCTGTCAGCAAGTTTATAAATCTGTCAGCATGTTTCATAAACAAGGTTTCTGGTTAGCTAGCTACTGGTTTTTGATGGGGCATTAAGATCCAGTAACTGACAAACCAGCCATGAACCTTGTTCTTCCTAATCAGATGTGTCAGTTTTACCTTTCAGTACCAAGCAACCCAAAGCAACTCTTATTCAGTGACACACTCAAGTCTGAGCTAATGACAGTGTTCAGTTTTACACAGCAGCTGGTTTCTGTGATAAACTTCTTTTCTCAGGTTGTTTTAAGGAACTGATTCACAGTCAGAGTTTGGTCACTCGCCAAAAGAGAACATCTTTTCACATGCAACACACACATACACATATGCATGCATGCACACATACTTTTTCCTGGCTAAGTGTACCAACCCACTTAGAAATACTTGCTGGCTGTTCTAGCCATGCAATCAGATCGAAACATAAAATCTACACACACACAAACACACACAAAAACGTATTCAAACACATGCAATCAAAGCTTATGAACGGTTGCATGTCAGATCATTAGCATCACGTTCAGTGGTCAGAAAACAACAGGCTGTAGAGATACACCATTAGTTACACAAGTTGACATGTGGTAAGTATGATCATCGCAAAGACCACCGAGTGGCTCAGCAACTTTGCAGAAAGGTCGTGCCGGTCAGTTTGGGGGCGGGGGGGGGGACCCTCATTTGAGACTGGGCAGGACTGCAGACCTATGAAAGCTGGACATGACATGTACCAAGATCAACCACTAAACGAAACACCTCCTACATATTCCACTGGGAAACTGGGGAACAAAACGAAAGAAGGTTGAGGTTTCCACAGATACTGGCACACCTGCTGAACAAAACAGCTCCTAGAAATTCCACAGGGAAATTGGGGAGCAAAACGAAACAAGGTCGAGGTTTCCATAAATACTGGCACACTTCTATGGCCTCAAACATGGACGATATTCACAGGTTCTTTAATATCACAGCCATCTTGCTTTTGTGTGTGTAAAGGGAACCCCTCTAAAGACAAACTCCTTTAAGATGAAATTTGTGCTGAAGATGAAGTGATTCTGGTACTCATGCTGCATGTACACATTCCTTGTGCTTGTAGACAGGAACGCTCTTAAGACAAAATCTGTTAAGATGAAATCTGTGCTAAAGATGAAGTGATTCCAGTACCCATGCTGCATGTACACATTCCTTGTGCATGGGAACCCTCTTAAGACAAACTCCTTTAAGATAAAGCCTGTGCTAAAGATGAAGTGATTCCAGTACCCATGCTGCATGTACACATTCCTTATGCTTGTGCATGGGAACCCTCTTAAAACATACAAGAACTCTCTTAAAACATATGAGAACCCTCTTAAAACAAACTCCTTTATAATGACCCTGTTTCACTCCTTCCTTGTGCTCATGGACGGGAACCCTCTTATGGCAAACTCCATTATGATGAAATTTCCTCTAAACACAAAGTGACTCAAATGCTGCTGCACACTTTCCCTGGGTTTGTGTTTTTGTGAAGCAGCATCTCAAGTGGTCCATACCAATGATGTTCTGATCTCTGTGCAACATTTCAGCCTCTGAACTAATTCACAAAGTGTGTTCAAAAACTGAGGGCAGATCCAGACCTGCATTCTCAAATCATACAAGATTCACAATAGGCAAACTAGCTTTTTAACCGGCCAGTCAATGATATCATCTTTTAGTTGTATGCACAGCAAACAGCAGGTCAACCACCTGCAGTTTTTTTACATCAGAGGTTTGGGCTTAGTTCCAAAGTTTTAGGTATTTAATTGGTGTCTGTAAATGTGACTGGCCCAAAGGTTTCAGCGGGGTTCTTGGGCCCAAATCCTTGTAAACTGCTCGGGTAAATATGTTATACACTGTCACACAACCACTACATGCACACACAAAGCAATGCTTGACTACAGAGTGTTTCATTCATGGCACACACACACACACACACACACACACACACACACACACACACACACACACACACAACCAGTACATACACACACAAAGCAATGCTTGACTACAGAGTGTTTCATTCGTGGCACACACACACACACACACACACACACACACACACACACACACACACACACACACACAAAGCAATGCTTGACTACAGAGTGTTTCATTCATGGCATACACACACACACACACAAACACACACACACACAAAGCAATGCTTGACTACAGAGTGTTTCATTCCTGGCACACACACACACACACACACACACACACACACACACACACACACACACAAAGCAATGCTTGACTACCATTTCATGTACGCAATCTTATTCAACACCCTGAGGAAACATTCAGTCTGCAGACTTCTAACTTTGTATTCAAGTGCTCAGCAACCATCCGAAACAGCACTGAAAAGGTTAGAAGATGAGACATCATGTAAATTCATGCAAACATCACATGCTACCCAATCTTGTGTTAAAAAGGCGCAGGTTTAATCTCCGCAAATGATGGTTGTGCCTGCCACTCACACTTACAGAGACACCCCTTAAAAAAAGACAAAAAAAGACAGGATGGTGCTGGCAGACACTCACTCTGTCAAGAAAACTCATTTTTCAATTTCACGCTAGACACCCACCTGTCAAAAAATTTCCTTTTTCAATTTCATGCCAGACACTCTGACAAAAATCCTTGTTTTTCAATTTTATGTAAGCATAAATGTAATACTGCATGATCTCAGGTCAATCTGCACAGCCAAAGAAAAAGAAAAAAACTGACAAATTTCTGAGTAAAAATGCATCAATGATTAAGTACAGGTCCAGATGTTAAATGAACAGACAGCGTCAACACGGACTGCAACACTGTTATCGCCTCCCTTTTCCACAGAACTTTGAGAACCTGAACTGTGCGGGCAGCTAGAAGGAAGGATGCAGCTTCATCACCGATGTTCTATGCAATGCATTAGACACTTGGCACATGTCTCCTTAAGGTCTGCCTCTTTCTATTTCTATTTTTATTTCAGAGTTTTTTATCCGTTCTGTCAAGTGGAACTGTCTCGCAAAACTGCATGCTACATAGGTAGAGCGCACAGTACCAGGACCCTATGCATGGTGAGCAAAACAATCCAGTCACCGTCGACAAGACTATGTTAGGCTTACTGCAAAGTGCGCACACTGTTAGGCTTACTGCAAAGTGTACACGCCAGTGTTCAATAAAGACAATGTTGGGCTTACTGCAAAGTGCACACACCAGCGTTCAACAAGCTGTGCTTCACAACCAGACTCTGCCTGGGCAACACCAACTTCAGTCCCATCTAGGACAGCTTTTTATTTCATTGTAGAAAATCAACTGCGCTCTTTTTCTGTCTGCTAACAATTAGATTCTACCTGGGCAACACCAGTGCCTGTCCCACTTTAGGCTGAAAATCCTAAGCAGGTGGGATCAGTATTCTCTGATGCTTATCTCATTGTTCTCATTCAGTTCCACTGCACACTGAAGGAAAACCCTGATTTGATGAGTTGAAATAGGTGGGATCAGTATTCTCTGATGCTCATTGTTTTCATTCAGTCCACTGCATGCTGAAAATCCTGACTGGTGAAGTCAGTGGGATAAGCACTCTCTGACACTTATCTCATTGTTCTCATCCAATTCCACTGCACGCTGAATGAAAACCCTGATTTGATGAGTTGAAGTCGGTGGGATCAGTACTCTCTGACACTTATCTCATCAATCTCGTCCAATTCCACTACACACTGAATGAAAACCCTGATTTGATGAGTTGAAGTCGGTGGGATCAGTACTCTCTGACACTTATCTCAACATTCTCGTCCAGTTCCACTGCACACTGAATGAAAACCCTGATTTGACGAGTTGAAGTCGGTGGGATCAGTACTCTCTGACACTTATCTCAACATTCTCGTCCAGTTCCACTGCACACTGAATGAAAACCCTGATTTGACGAGTTGAAGTCGGAGGGATCATTATTCTCTGACATGGATCTCACTGTTCTCATCCAGTTCCACTGCATGCTGGAAATCCTGACTGATGAAATAAAACAGGTGAGATCAGTATTCTCTGACGCATATTTCATTGTTCTCGTCCAGTTCCAGCCTGGGAGCGCTGACCTTGGCGGTTGACGACAGCGGATTGGTCCCTCTTGGGCCTGACAGAGCACCAACGCTGAGACTGGGGGGCAGTTAAGGAAACACAAGACACACAGCACTAATGTCCAAGATTATGAGAGTTAAACAAAAGAATTAAATACAAGAGACTTCAATACAAGACACATGGCTGTAATGTTCAAAATTATTCTGATAGTCAAATGAAAGACAAGGCACAGCAGTAATGTTCAAGATTAGAATGATAGTCAAA
Source organism: Alviniconcha strummeri (assembly GCA_963584105.1). Lineage (NCBI taxonomy): Eukaryota > Metazoa > Mollusca > Gastropoda > Provannidae > Alviniconcha > Alviniconcha strummeri. Next base: position 28,258,353 of record OY757544.1, on the reverse strand, counting down.
CAAAAAAAGACTTAAACACAAGACACACAACAGTATTGTTCAAGATCAGAATGGTAGTCCAACAGAAAAGACTTAACGTACAACACACACACAGCACTAATGTTCAAGATTAGAATGATAGTCAAACAAAGAAAGACTTAAACACAAGACACACAACAGTATTGTTCAAGATCAGAATGGTAGTCCAACAGAAAATACTTAACGTACAACACACACACAGCACTAATGTTCAAGATTAGAATGATAGTTAAACAAAAGACTTAACTATACACATGAGCATAACGACTAAACAAAACTGTTTTTACACATTTCAACAAACAACAAACAGACCTGAGGCCGAGGAAGACAGAAGCATTAAGTGGAAAACATGGCAGGCCTGTAGTTTTGGAGAAAAACTCTTCAGGTTTGAAGGTTTGACTAAAAAGTCCACAGAGGGTTTTTGACAGAGAGGAAAAGGAAGGGGAAGGCCCATGCGTAACTGTTCAATATTCAATAACTGGTCAGTTATTCAATAATTGTTCAATAACTGGTTGGTTATTCAATAACTGTTCAATAACTATTTATAAACTGCCTTTTTCACAGCCATGCCTACCCACCCCCCCCATCTGATGTGTGTGTGTGTGTGTACATGTGGAGTGTGTGTGTGTGTGTGTGTATGGTGTGTGTGTGTGTGTGTGTGTGTGTGTGTGTGTGTGTGTGTGTGTGTGTGTGTGTGTGTGTTGAGTGCATGTGTGTGTATGGGGGAGTGTGTGTGTGTATGTGTGTGTGTGTGTGTGTGTGTGTGTGTGTGTGTGTGTGTGTGTGCGCACTGTTAGTGTTACTGCAAAGCGCCCTGTGCTCCTACCTTGTACGGTAGATGGTGGCTACAGAAATCCTCTTTATTATGATCATTATTATTAACTCAGGTCAAACTTGGAAGGATACACAGATCCGGAGTCTGAGCCGGGCCCTGTGTTGCTGGGGCCCAGAGAGGAGGTGAAGTTGATGTTGAGGTTGCCGCTGGTTAAGCTGCCCAGCTGACCGTCGTGAAAGCGCCGCAGCCACTCCTTGTGCTCAGCCAGCTGGCTGGACGTCGACTTGCCGCCCAGCCCCTCCGCCAGACTCAGGCGGAAGTGACGCAGCTGGTCCCTGTAGGAAGGGCAACACCCGTAGAGTTTGTCAGGTGCAACAAAAATCCACTACATCGCAAGAGGAACAATGCTGTTCCATCGACTCACATTCAAAACAGGGAGAGAAAAAAAAAAGGGAAAAAATATCCACTACAGACATCAATGCAAGCAGAACAACATTGTTCAGTTGACTCTCATTCAAAACAGGAAAATATAACAGTTTGTTTTTTCTTCTTTCCCTCTCTCTGTCGCCTTGAAATATGTCAATGTCACCAAAATCAGTACGAACATGTACAGTTTGACAGATGACCAGATGGTCCTGACGCACAGTGTGAACATGTACAGCTTGACTGACGATTAGATGATCCTAAAACATAGACTAGATATGTGAATCAAAACAAATAAATAATCTGTGAAGGAGCTGCAGTGGTGATATTTACAGATATGTTCTTTTTATTGAAATGTATGTCAGTGTGGCTTTTGTCATGAGTTATTTGTACAGTGAGGTGAGTTTAACTCAGGTTAGAGAACAGCGCTTTTGTAAGAATATTATTAATTATCTATTAACATTATCTGAATGAGTTTAATTGCATTTTTGACAAAACCTCATAGGATTCCATATGTACATTTTCATGCATACCACACCTGATGCTTGTCAGCCCCAAGCTGAGAGTCATGGCCAATGATATGTACATTTCCATGCATACCACACCTGATGCTTGTCAGCCCCAAGCTGAGTCATGGCCAATGATATGTACATTTTCATGCATACCACACCTGATGCTTGTCAGCCCCAAGCTGAGAGTCATGGCCAATGATATGTACATTTTCATGCATACCACACCTGATGCTTGTCAGCCCCAAGCTGTGAGTCATGGCCAATGATATGTACATTTTCATGCATACCACACCTGATGCTTGTCAGCCCCAAGCTGAGAGTCATGGCCAATGATATGTACATTTTCATTCATAACCTGAAGTACTGTGGTATCAAACTGGCCGATGGAAGCCGACTCTAAAGATGCAAAGATACACACCTGACGTTTGTCGGCCCCAAGCTGAGAGTCATGGGCACAAAGGGACTTCTGGAGATGGGTGGCCTTCGGTCTGTGTGAACATATTCACATTCGCCATTCATATTACACAGCAGATCAAGGGGTACAGCCTAGTCACAAACAACCAGCATCCCAAAACAGGGCTCTGTGTGTGAGTGAGAACGACCCCCCCACCCACCCCCCAAAAAAGCACACAACAACAACAAACCACACCCCAAAAAACAACACACACAAAACTTTCTCTCTGTCACTCTTCTGTGCCATATAATTTTTACGTCATACAATATTCACTACATCACACCTATTTCACTCTCATGCCAATGTTCTTCCAAGTACTGGACACCGAAACAACGCAACAAAACAGCTAAACCAAAATCAGGTAGGTATCCTACATCTCATTTTTCACTGTTTAACTGTTGTTCAAGTGCTGTTCTGTAACTTGGAAAAGGGAGTTACCCTGAAAATTCACCTGTTGTGTTTTGTCATAGTAAACACTGTTCTTTTTAACCTTATACATATTTGGAGCATTGCATGAGTGGCATCTGCTGACTAACACACAAAAGAGCTATCAGGCTGATGGAATTTAAAAAAAACATATATAATGTCGCACATCAATGAGTAACAACAAGTCATTAAAATCAGTACACACAAAAAGTTAAGAACAAGTGAAGACAACAAGAAAATCTTCAGCACAAGCTCCCTTTTCAAAGCAAGAAACTGTTCTCTCTTACAAAGCCCACGAAAAAAAACAAAAAGAAAAAAAAGGAGAAATTATTGGTAGGTGTTATGTGAATCCTTTCATCTTTAAAAAAAAGAAAGAAAAAAGGTCACGATAACAATACCAATAATAACTCTTTTATTAGCACTCCGCCCTCCCTCCTTCACTGCATTCAGCATTCAAGTTAAAGGAATCATGTGCTAGAAAAGTGGACATCACCATCATCATCTTCATCATCACAACAAACATCAGGAGACAAGACAATACCTCCAAAATATTTGCGCCACTTTCGTTCCAGTGACTGCTCGGCCGTCAGGACCAGCGTGGAGTAGTCCATAGCAGGAGGCAGAGGGGCTGTGCTGGAAATGTCAGAGAAAAAGGTCTTATTAATTTACTCTTTTTTTTAAAGTACTGCTTTGTGCCTTGCATGAAACTCATGGCACCTTTTATGGGTACGGCAGTTCTGATTCTTCTTCCTCTTCAAGGACTATTTCTAAATGATCTTTTTCACAGCTGTGCCCATCTGTACAATATGCCATAACAGACCTAACAAGAAAAAGAAAAAAGAAATGCTCAGGCGACTCTCACACACACACACACACACATGTACACACACACACGTACACACACACACACAACACACACACACACAACAGAAAGCACATACAAAGCAGAAAGATGAACGTGGCACACACACACACACACACACACACACACACACACACACACACACACACACATACACACACACACACACACACACACACACACACACACACACACACACACACACACAGAACAGCACATACACAACAGCTGTGTCAAAGGGTAGATCTGACCAGAGGCTATCTCTAGACCAGCAACATGTGAAAGGCTTTGCCAAAATACTGCGCAGGAAACCCCAGCATAACAGTTTCAGCCCATCAACATGCCTGTTTATCTCCCTTGAAAACATACCCCCCCCTCCCCCCACCCACCCATCTCACCATCATTGCAAACACTTTGACATGACCCTGTCACCATGTTCAGTAACAATCATACAAAGTTTGAACTAAGCTGGGCTGGAACTTGCCAAGCAAAGGCAGCTTTCATTAAAGCACTTCTCTGTGTTCTTGCACAGGCATGAAGTTAAAGAATACAGGTACCATCACAGGCATGAAGTTAAAGAATACAGGTACCATCACAGGAAGTCTGAAAGACCTCATTTTGACACCAGCTCAAAACACACATGGCTAAAAACACAAACAGCTAAAACAAAACAAAAAGGCTTAAGGTTAAAACACACAGTTAAAAAACTGGCTAGAACACACATAGCTCAAAACACACATGGCGAAAAAAAATAAGAAAAAATAGCCAAAACCACAGATGGCTAAAAACACACAAGGCTAAAAACACACCATGGCTAAAAACATACATAGCTAAAAACACACACATGGCTAAAAACACACAGCTAAAAACACACCATGGCTAAAAACATACATAGCTAAAAAAAAAAAAAAATGGCTAAAAACACACAGCTAAAAACACACACATGGCTAAAAACACACATCCAAACATCAAAGCTTCTTTCTTCTGAGAGCTGGCCAGCTGTGCAGGCCGATGCTAACCATTATTACACACGCTCTTCTGATTTCCACAAGAGTCCAAGAGTAAGGTGCCACTCACTAGCTGGGAATGGGTGTGTTGCGGGCCTCATCTGCAGACGCCGGTGCCATGGTAGGTGAAGGCACGTAGATGGGGGAAGATGGATACTGCTGACCTGAAAACACACAAAAAGCATGTGAATTCCAAGACCGTTTTTGGTGGCACAAACAAGCTAACTCTGGTTATTTGGTTCGACTTGTTTATTGAGGAGTTGTCTCCAAAGAGGTGCTGGCAGGGACTGAGATCCCAGGAGGTGGGGGAAGAGGGAGACAGTAACTAATGCTATACTGTCACCATCAGAATGACTCCTTCAATTACCTGAGGGAAGAGGGAGACAGTAACTAATGCTATACTGTCACCATCAGAATGACTCCTTCAATTACCTGAGGGAAGAGGGAGACAGTACCTAGCACTACACTGTCACCATCAGAATGACTCCTTCAATTACCTGAGGGAAGAGGGAGACAGTACCTAACGCTATACTGTCACCATCAGAATGACTCCTTCAATTACCTGAGGGAAGAGGGAGACAGTACCTAACGCTACACTGTCACCATCAGAATGACTCCTTCAATTACCTGAGGGAAGAGGGAGACAGTACCTAACGCTATACTGTCACCATCAGAATGACTCCTTCAATTACCTGAGGGAAGAGGGAGACAGTACCTAACGCTATACTGTCACCATCAGAATGACCCCTTCAATTACCTGAGGGAAGAGGGAGACAGTACCTAACGCTATACTGTCACCACCAGAATGACTCCTTCAATTACCTGAGGGAAGAGGGAGACAGTACCTAACGCTATACTGTCACCATCAGAATGACTCCTTCAATTACCTGAGGGAAGAGGGAGACAGTACCTAACGCTACACTGTCACCATCAGAATGACTCCTTCATCTACCTGGGGGATGAAGATGGAGACTGTACCTAGCACTACACTGTCACCACCAGAATGACTCCTTCATCTACCTGGGGGATGAAGATGGAGACTGTACCTAGCACTACACTGTCACCACCAGAATGACTCCTTCATCTACCTGGGGGATGAAGATGGAGACTGTACCTAGCACTACACTGTCACCACCAGAATGACTCCTTCATCTACCTGGGGGATGAAGATGGAGACTGTACCTAGCACTACACTGTCACCACCAGAATGACTCCTTCATCTACCTGGGGGATGAAGATGGAGACTGTACCTAAAACTACACTGTCACCACCAGAATGACTCCTGCAACTGAGGGGGAAGAGGGAGATGATACCTAGTGCTGCACTGTCGCCACCAGAATGACTCCTTCAACTGAGGGAGACAGTACCTAGTGCTATGCTGTCGCCACCAGAATGACTCCTTCAATTAATTACCTGGAAGAAGAGGAAGACAATACCTAGCACTACACTGGTCGTCACCAATATGACTTCTTCAGTTACCTTGGGGAAGAGGGAGACGATACCTGGCGCTACACTGTCACCACCAGAATGACTCCTTCATTTACTTGGGGAAAGAGGGAGACTGCACCTAGCACTACACTGTCATCACCAGAATGACTCCTTCAACTAGCTGGCTCACAAGGCATCACCGCTCAGCCTTGATGAGTTTTACCAGTTTGTTTTTCTTTGTTTTTCTTCTTCTGATACCCATAGAACAATTACAGTTTTCTTTTTCTTTTTTCTTCTGCCACCTTGTGCCTGTGACTGCACCTGTCAGCAAAAAATGAAACTGCTTCTAACAACAACAAAAAAGAGCCGTCACATTATGCTATTATCCCTATATAAATTATAATACAGACAATGCCCAAGATCAAAGACTGGAACCTATGATAACAAATATTATCTTTAAATCACATTTTCATTTTCATTTGCATACAAAGTTGTGACCATAAAGGTATAAATGCTAAAATATCACAAGGAAAAAAGCTGGGACCAGCAAACTACTAGTGTATAATGGAAGATGGTTTTGCATATAACACATTAAATCAAGATGATTTTGCAAGTAACACCTTTTCAGGTCTGGGAGTCATCTCCTGCACACCGACCCCCCCCCCCCACTCCCCCACCACCACCCACATACCCTCCCTCCCCCCACAAGATATGAGGTTTAAAACTTGCAAAACAGAGGATGCAGACAGCCTCCACAGCTCCCTACCTTGTATCTCCTTGTCCGTGTGGATGGCGGACAGGACGGAGGACAGGTCGCTGTTGATCTTGCTGAGGGCACGGAAAAGGTCGCTGCTGCCTCCTCGTGCGCCCTCTGCTGGCGGATGGGGCATGGCCACAGCTGATGTCCTGTGACGACCCAGTCCTTCAACAACCACAGCAGCCACAGTGTGGCTATCAGTTTGCAATCTTCACAAACTTTTAAATAAAAGAAATGAGGCTGATCTAAACAAACCAATATAGCTCATCCAAAATCAAAAGGCTGTACCTCTGGTGGAGTTTATGTCCCTTGTAGTTACAGGCATGCCAGGTGAGTTACTGTACGTGACTCAGGTTGTACTTGTGTTACATATTTCAAGCGCTAATTAACTCCCTCGTGTGTTGATTCAACCAAAAGCAGATAAGTGTCCCAATTGTACATCTCACTGTTCACCGTTTAACTGATGTTTAACTGATGTTTAAGTGTCATTTTGTAGCCTGATGAAGAGGATTACCCCAAAAATTAGCATGTTGTGTTTTGTCCTAATAAATAGCATTCTTTTGAACCTTTTCTGTGTTTGGATCTTAAAGAAAACCTGTGATGCGCCACGGCAGTCCAGCTACTGCTATTTAGATGAAGCAAGAGAGAAAAATCAATCTGAAACAAGAATGACCGGTTTGTGAGCCGGTTTGGCCTAGCGGTAAGGCGTTAGGCTGGTAAGCGGAAGGACCTCGGTTTGATACCGCTTCGGCTCTCCTTTCTCATCGAAAATGTTGTGGTTTGTGGACACTGTCTTGTAACTTTGTCCATCACTTCCTACTGAAACATTAAAATGGCTCTCATCGCTGCCCATCTTAATGCAGCAATCATTCTGGTGGTGACAGTGTAGCGACAGGTATATAATCTCCCTCTCCCCCACCTCCATGCCCCCTTCCCCCCATCCCTAATAAGCCTTATGGTTTCTGTGGATGTTAAGCACCCTGTTTACTTACTTAGAATGACCGCCAGCGTTCTAGAACATGATAAGCACACATAAAAAGTTGAAACAACACTTAAACAACAGTTCAATGGTGAAAAAACCGATGTAGGATACTTATCTGCTTTTGGTCCAGCTGTTTTGTTACGCTGTTCTAATTTTTCATCACTCAGCTGTTGTTCAGCTCTTGTTCTGTAGGTTAAACAAGGGACTTAAGCCGAAAATTAGCATTTTCTGTTTTGTCCTAATAAAGTTCTTTTTAACTTTATGCTCATGCAAAGAGTCATGAACTCACCGTGAATGTAGTTTTCCAGGCTGACGTCAGTGCTGCTGATACCGCTGCTCTCGTCATCACTGATGTCCAGGTTCGGGATTGAGGCTGGCCGGTAGTGACGCTTGAAAGGTGAAAACTCGGACTCGTCATCACTCAAAAGCTGGAAATGACATTTCCAGAGGAAGCCGTCATCCCACGTATTTCAAAAGCAAATGAGCTGGTTCACACAAACGTATGCTGTGCACTGCAATGTACCACAGAGAGAACACACCCAGCCACACACCCTCTTCGCTCTGCTGTGGGGTAGAAGCCAAGGACCCCTCCACTGAAAATCTGTGTGTGTGTGTGTCAGTGTGTCCCCCCATGTGTGTGTGTGTGTGTGTGTGTGTGTGTGTGTGTGTGTGTGTGTGTGTGTGTGTGTGTGTGTGTGTGTCCCCCCATGTGTGTGTGTGTGTGTGTGTGTGTGCGTGCACATCCCCATGTGTGTGTGCGTGTCCCCATGTGTGTGTGTGTGTGTGTCCCCAGGTGTGTGTGTGTGTGTGTGTGTGTGTGTGTGAGAGAGAGAGAGAGAGAGAGAGAGAGAGAGAGAGAGAGAGAGTAAAGTTGCACTGTACTGTACTGTATACTACTTATTTGGCTGCTTTTACAAGTTTCGGGAACGCATAGCAAAAAAACAAAAAACAAAAAATAAAAACATAAATAATCAAACTTTCTCACTGAAAATGACTCGACTTGGCCAAAAATTTAAGATCCAAACACAATAAGGTTCAAATGAAAGTTTTTGTTGTTTTTTAACACGGACACACAACATGCACATTTTTGGGGAAATCCCCTTTATCAAGCCACAAATGACTTTAACAGATAAACAGTCAAAACAAATAATAAAAAAATAAAGAAAAAGACTTATTTTGTTTTGGTTGAGTTTTTACAGCTTGTTCAGTGCTTGGAAGATTGTTGGTATCAACAATTTCATTTTTCATCATTTTTTCATTGTTTTTGACTGTTTATCTGTTGTTTAAGTGTTGTTTTGTGGCTTGATAAAGGGGAATTCCCCGAAAATTTGCATCCTGTGTGTCAGTGTTAAGATAAAGAATTGTTCATTTGAACCTTTTTGTGTTTAGATCTTGTTTTAGAATGCTAGCAGTCATTCTGATTTTTGTCTCTCAAACATTGAAGAGCCTGAGTGAATGCATGCACCGCATCCCTTCGGGAATGCCGCAGTGCCAGAGACTGCAGGAGAGTCTCAGGCCGCATGGACCACAAGGCTTCTCACCCCCATACACACCTCCCCCTTCCCTCCACACCCCCCCCCCCACCTCCTGTGTCTGCCTCTGGCTGGCAAGCTGCTGCAGCTTCTGCTCCTTCTGCTGCACCAGTCGCCGCCCGGCCTGGACCTGCTTCTCCATGGCATCCAGCCGGCGCTGCTCGCTCTCCAGGCTCAAGCCCACCTCCCCCAGGATCTTGGCCCCCTGCTCTGAGTGGCTCTGGAAACAGTCGGTCAGTCAGTCAGTTAGTTAGCGACTGGATTCTAACTTCCTGTCAAACCCACAGGGTCACCTCAGGGTAATAACTTTCTGTGTGTGTGTGTGTGTGTATGCGTGCGTGTGTGTGCATGTGTGCGTGCATGCTGTATGCATTAAATTTGGAAAATATGTACATTTAAAGAATGTGTAAGCACTTAGGCGATCTAAATATCAACTATTATTATTAATGTCCTGTCAACTGCACAGGGTCATCTCCAGACAATCCAATCGCACAGGGTCACCTCAGGACGATCAAAATCCGTCATAAACAAATTCACATTTTAAAACTCTTCTCATAGGTACATAAACACTTTCTCAGGAGTTTAGTGGATCATGGACATGCAAGAACAACCGGCATGCATGTTAGAGACCCTGTAGTCTATGTCAAGTGTTTGGTGGATCACGGACACACAAGAACAACCGGCATGTACTAGAAGTGTCAGTATTCCAAGAGATGAAGCTGGACAAAACATGGAGTAAGTAAGTTGGTGTTTTACGCCCAGTCAACCGGTACAGTTACATCAGAGGGAACAAAACATGGAGGAAGAAGTACAGCAGAAGACAGAAATAAAGGGAACACAAGGACAGACTTTTTCAGAGGCAACTCTGCAGGCAATGATTAACACTGGAATCAAAGTGTTCTTCCAACAATGCTGAATGATGTCTGGAACCACCTCTTTTTCACTGAGGCCATTCTGGCAAATGCAAATGATATGATCACAGTTGTTGTTTTTCTTTGCTTGATCATGCATCAGCAACACATAACACTCATACATGCATGTACACACACATGCACACACACACACACACAAACACACACACACAAACAAACAAGCAAACACACATTCCAACACCTCACACACACATGTAAACACAGTAACAAACACACTGATGTCTGGCCAGACAAATATACAGATAATTGGTGAGTCAAAGACAAAGACATGGAGACAGACACCCACCCACATTGCCCACACCCAACAGAAAGACAAACAAAAAAAAAGAGAGAGAGAGAGAGAGATGCACCTGTTGTGACATGTCTTTGACCAGCTCCTGACTGGCCGTGGTGAGAGCCACCTGGCGTCGTTTCAGCGAGCGCTTCTGTTTCTCCAGGAATGCTTTTGCACGCGACAACTCGGTCACCTCCTGGCGAACTCGCCTGCTCCTGGGGGAGGAAACAAGAGGAGCAAAATTCACTTCACAATTCTCTCCATTTTGCAATGCACTTCAGTTGGTGGGGACAGAAGACAAAATAAAGTCTGGAGGATGAGGAGGAAGAAGAGGCAGAAGAGGAAGAAGGAGATGAAGAGAGGAAGAGAAAGAAAAGGAAGAGGAAGAAGAGAAAGAAGGGGAGAAAGAGGGGGAGGAGGAAGAAGAAGAGGAGGGAGAGGAGAAGGAAGAGGAGAAAGATGAGGAGGAGGAGAAAGAGGAGGAGGAGGAAGGACCAGCAGAGAAGAGACGGAAAAGAAGTAGGAAGGAGGGGCAGAGAAGAGGAGGAAGAAGAGGAGGAAAAAGAGTAGGAGGAGGAGGAAGAGGAAGGAGAGGCAAAGGAGGAGGAAGAGGAGGAAGAAGAGGAGGAAGAAGGGGCAGAGAAGAGGAGGAGGAAGAGGAGGAAGAAATGGAGGAAGAAGAGGAGGAAGAAGTGGAGGAAGAGGAGGAGGAAGGAGAGGCAGAAAAGGAGAAGAGAAGGAAGAGGAGGAGGAAGGAGAGGCAGATAACAGGAAGAAGAGGAGGAGGAGGAAAAAGAAGAAGAGGAGGAGGAAGTGCAGGAGGCATGAGAGGCAGAGAAGGGGAAACAATGAAACTCATCCTGACGAAGCAGGTACCATGCCTGCTGACACTTTACTTCTGGACTGAAAATCCTCACTGTGGAATCAACAACATCATTATTACTCATCATTTTGTATCATGCTCAAATTGTTTTCTCTGCTTTGGAGCAGACTCACTGCACTCATGTCACAAGTGATTTTAAATGAGTGACTGGTTTCTTTCTTTTTTACAGATTTTTTTCTTTTCAATCCACCATCTCGGCACTTGTTCTGTGTACACCATATAACCATGTATCAGTTCCTGGACAGGAAAACTCTCCCACCGTTCCTGCTGGGACTCAAACCTGGGACCTTTGAATCACCAGTCTGGTGCTCTAACCACTGAACTATCCCCACTCCCAGATGAGGATCTTCACTGGAAAATGGCAGCAGAAGTGCACAAAGTTACTGTAACGGTCCCTTCAGCTGTTTCTGTTTGTCTCACACACAAATGACCGACTGGACGGCGACCACTTACTTTGTCCTCAATCCAAAGATCTGTGCATCAGCTGCTATCGCCTCATCGTCAGACAGCAGGTCACTCCAAAGGCCGCCCTGAACACACAACACATATCATCAACAGCAGCAGCTCCATCATCATCATTACCACCACTATCATCATTATTATCACCATCATCATCATCACCACCAACACTATCCTCACCACCATCATTTTCATCATCACCATCATCAGCACCATCACCATCAGCAGCACCACCACCATCATTATCAGAACCACCATCATCAGTACCACCACCATCAACAGCATCACCACCACCACCATCATCATCATCATCATCATCAGTAACATCTGAAAAAGTCCACTCAAGGCCACCCTAATAAACACACACACAGATCACCACCACCACCACCATCATCATCATCATTAAAGTACTAGAATCGCTAATCAGAGAGTGAGACGCAACAACGGTGACCTAGCAGAATACCAGTTCACGCATGTGCACAAGAACCCAGAATATTCCACAACTGCTCATGACAAAAGGTGCTGGCTACTCACTTTGTATCCATGTGAAATTCGTTTCACACCTGAAACACAAAGCAGATTATCGGAACCTCAGTTTAACCTGCAGCGCACATGCATTGTGGATGCATCAACTCACAGTACTTACGACAAAAAACTCCACAATTTAAAACTAAAGAAACTTAAGTTAGCCTCATACAATGCCATCATTATCCACTGTAAAAGATAAAAACGAAAAACAAAAGGTCGCTCAGAAACTGTCAAAAATTCATTAATGGTGAGGGACAGCCACAAGACAGCGTCCACAAACCACAATCTTTCCAAAGAGAAGAGAGAGCTGAAGTGGAATCGAACTGAGGCTCTTCTCCTTACCAGCCTACTGCCTTACCGCTGGGCCAAACAGGCTGACTTAACATGACAAACACACTGCAGCCATGGGGATGGGGATAGCTCAGTGGTTAGAGCGCCGGACTCGTGACTGAAAGGTCCCGGGTTCAAATCCCTGTAGGCGCGGTGGGAGAATTTTCTTCTCCCGGGTCGACTTTCTGTGCTGACTCTTATTTCGGTATCCGTTCCACCCCCGTGTTACCGCAGTAGCACGTAAAAGATCCCGGTCATTCTGCCAAAAGTGCAGGTGGCAGGTTACAGCTAAACATGCATACACCTTACATATGTGGCTTTGCATGAAGTGACATGGAGCATGGTTGTATGGTGGACACAGGATTTGCGCCGAGATGGCTGCAGTTTCATGTGGCACCAGCCATGCCAGCACTTAAGTAAGGACACCACTTCGGTGGATATTCAACAAACAAACAAAACGCGCTATAAAAAGCTTGTCACTCATGTAGAACCACAGGCGAGCGCAGTGAGTCTGCTCAAGAGAGCGGAGAATAGCGCTATATAAGTGATCATCAATCAATCAATCGATCAATCAATTCACCTTCCAGAAGCTCCTCCTCTGAGTCCTCATCATAGTCCAGTCGACCCGGGGTAGGGGAGGGGCTGAGGTCGTCCATGGACAGACGTCCCCCACTCTCTCGCTCCCTCGTCCTCTTGGGCTTAGTCTGATGCCTCGAGCCCTGCGTCTCCGCTGCCAGAATCTGGTCCTCCAGGCGATCCAGGTCCCTCTGGCGCTTTTCAATCTTTTCTGTCAGCTGCCTGCAAAAGTATCGGCAAGTGACGGTGTGAGGACAGGGTCCGTGAATGAACAACAGCCAACAACTGATCAATTGCAGTGTAATGTAAAAGAGTATTTGTAAGGCACTTACACCTAACATGAGTCTGAAGCGCTCAACCAGGTATCAATCCATCAACAGAACAGAATGACTGGGGGGCCAGCTACTCCATCAAACAGGACGGTGACCAGGGACCTGCCAAAATGACACACCTCTGTTTGTCCATTCCCACCCACCCCCCTTCCCCGGTAAAAAATCTGGGTGGTGGTGGGGCATGGTAGTTTAGGAGTGCTCTACAATGATTGACGTCCTTCCTTACCTCATCATTAACGCTTTGTTACTCCCCCTGCTCGGTGCACATCTTCCCCGCTGGCACAACCACCCCCACCCCCTCCCCCTCAACCACTCACTTCAGATGTCTGGTGTGCTGCTCCCACTCCATTCTGAGCTTGAAGATGCGTTCCCATCGTCAGCTTGTAAACATCTTCTGACTTTGAGCCTGAAGATGTCTTCCCTCCAGACCCTTCCACTCTCTCTTGGCCATCTTCCTCCTCCCTCCCCACCCCCTCTTCTCAAGCATTCACCTGAGATGTTTGGTGTGCTGCTCCCTCTCCATTTTGAGCTTGAAGACATCCTCCTCCAGCACCTTCCTCCCTCTCCTGGCCTTCTCCTTCCCCTCCCCCAACCACCAAACACTCACCTGAGATGCCTGGTGTGCTGCTCCCACTCCTTTTTGAGCTTGAAGACATCTTCCCATATTGAGCTTAAAGATGTCTTTCCATTTTGAGCTCAGATGCCTTCCCATTTTAAGCTTGAAGATGTCTTCCCTCCCACCCCTTGCTCTTGACCTCCTCCTCCCCCCTCTACCCCCCTCCACCACTCACTTGAGATGTCTGGTGTGCTGCTTTCACTCTATCTTGAGCTTGAAGATGTCCTCCTCCAGCCCCGTCTTCTCCCTCCAGGCCTCTTCCTTCCCTCTCCTCATCCCCCTCCCAACCCCCTCTTCCCTCTCTCTCCCCCCCCCCCCCCCCCCAACTACTCACTTGAGATATCTGGTGTGCTGCTCCCGCTCTATCTTGAGCTTGAAGACATCCTCCTCCAGTCCCTTCCTCTCCCTCCTGGCCTCTTCCTTCACTCTCCTCCTCCCCCTCCTCCCTGTCTCTCCCCCCCCCCCCCCCAACCACTCACTTGAGATATCTGGTGTGCTGCTCCCGCTCCATCTTGAGCTTGAAGACATCCTCCTCCAGTCCCTTCCTCTCCCTCCTGGCCTCTCCCTTCACTCTCCTCCTCCCCCTCCTCCCCACCCACCCACCCCACCCCCCAACCACTCACTTGAGATATCTGGTGTGCTGCTCCCGCTCCATCTTGAGCTTGAAGACGTCCTCCTCCAGTCCCTTCCTCTCCTTCCTGGCCTCCTCCAGCTGCTGCCTCTCTTCCTGCAGCTCCGCCAGCAGCTGTTTGCGCTCCTCCTTCATCCGCTGCAGCTCATGGCTGGCCAGGGACGACTGCACCCCCATTGCATCCTGGAAAAGCAGGCACGTTTTGAGGGGGTCTCGGGTCTCAGTGCTTTTGGGGTTGCGTTCGAAACTTGTTGCTCAAATGACGGAGGAATGGATGAAAAATCAAACTGCTTATTTGTGGGAAGCTGTCCTCAGCTTAGCTGCGACCTTTTACTCTCTCTCTCTCTCTCTCTCTCTCTCTCCAATCCTTGTAAAATAAAGTTTTAAAGTTTGAGTTCTGTCTCTCTCTCTCTCCCACTCCTCTCTCTCATCTCTCTCTCCCCTTCTCGTTTTTTGGTAGTTCTTCATTTGATAAAAATAGCAAATACTGTATCATGAAAAAACACACGAAAAAACACCCACATCTGATGAGTTTATAAACCCCCAAAAAGTACAAAATGAAGAGAATATCTGCACACAGGCAATCCACAATCACAGAGTTCACTGACAAAACACAGCTCAACAACACAGAGTTCACTGACAAGACACAACTCAACAACACAGAGTTCACTGACAAGACACAACTCAACAACACAGAGTTCACTGACAAGACACAACTCAACAACACAGAGTTCACTGACAAGACACAGCTCAACAACACAGAGTTCACTGACAAGACACAGCTGAACAACACAGAGTTCACAGACAAGACACAGCTGAACAACACAGTGTTCACAGACAAGACACAGCTCAACAACACAGTGTTCACTGACAAGACACAGCTCAACAACACAGTGTTCACTGACAAGACACAGCTCAACAACACAGTGTTCACTGACAAGACACAGCTCAACAACACAGTGTTCACTGACAAGACACAGCTCAACAACACAGTGTTCACTGACAAGACACAGCTCCTTTACCCCCTGTTCCTTCTCCAGCTGTTCCCTGTCCTCTGCAAACCTCCTCCGCCTCTCTTCTAACTTCTTCTCCTGCAGGGGCAAAAATGGAAAATGTTAATAATGATAATCATCAATACTTGTTGAGTGCAAGGGAATGAATGCATGGATGTTTAACTGAAAGCATGAACGAGCAATGAAGGTGAGAATGGGGAACAGAGTCTTAAAGCCCTGACCCCATTAACATCATCAGTCATTCAAACACCAACTTAGACTGACTAATATCAACATAAGACAGCATCATCAGATTTTCCATGCCGTCTTAAAAACAAAACTGTCACATGATTATGCAATTAGCCATACAGTGGGATCATAAGGTACCATCAGCTCATGCAAGAACAGCAACAGCAAAATATTTATTTATTATTATTATGATCATTACCTTTGATCTTTTTACGCTGTTACTGAACTAAAGAGAAAAAGGTGTATCACCTGAGACTCCACCGTTTTCATTGACTTATCGACATAGGCCCTGCGTCGCTCAATGTCAGCCTTCTTTTCCTGCATCTTCTCCTCCTAAAACCAAAAGGCAGACATGATGGGAGTTAACAATGGATGCAGTCCACACACACCAACGTTCACACCCACACATACCCGCACATACTCATACACAGACATTCACACACATGCAGACACTCACATAAACACACATACATGTTCAGACAATACACATGCACACACACTCACACACACACACACACACACACACACACACACACACACACACACACACAAAACACACACACACACACACATTCACATACATGCACAAACACATTTACATACATGCACACACACACACAGTCTCTGTCTCTCTCTCTCTGTGTCTCTCTCAGCTGTTCCTGGAAGGCCTCTTTGCGAGCGGCCAGCTCAACTGACCTGCTCTTGCAGCTGTTCCTGGAAGGCCTCTTTGCGAGCAGCCAGCTTTCGTTTCAGTTCCTCCAGCTCCTTCTCGTGCTGCCTCTCCAGCTTCTTCTTCTCCGTCTCCAGCTCCGCAGCCAGCCTCTCGCGTTCTGCATTCAGCTGTAGAGGTACCGTTCACAATTATTATTACATGACAATACTACACCATGTCATGCACAGGCATGAATTCATCCACTACAGGTTGGCAGCCAGCCTGGCTGAGCAACGTGTTACTTTTGCAGGTGGCTTGATTTCATCCTGCTTGACTGCAAATCAACTTGGAACATACAGAAACAGACACACACACACACACACACACACACACACACACACACACACACACATGCATGCACATACACACGCACACATGCATGCGCACACACACACACACACACACACATGCACACACACACACACACACACACACACACACACACACACACACACACTTATATAGCATACGTATATACTGCATGCTCACCTGAGAACAACTCAGTATTCCTCCAACCCACGTTGCACGGGTTCCCATGCAACACGATCACAGTCATTCCACTGACCTTTCGCTCATCCAATCGCATGCACACACATTCACCTTCAATTGACCGCTCACTCACACAATGTCCTTACCACAGGCACACGCTATCATACCACTACACAATGGTGCATGGTTGTATGGTGTACACAGAATGCGCTGAGATGGCAGGTGTTTCATGTGGCACCAACCATGTAACAATCAAACAGCGCTGTAAATACACCACTTCAGTGGATATTCAAAATGCACCATAAAAATCTAGTCACTCATTTCGAATCACATGCGACAAGAGCGCAGTGAGACTGCTGGAGAGCCAAGAATGGCGCTATATGAAAGCGACCAACAACAACGCTGACCTTTTCCTGCATTTCCAGCTGCATGCGTCGCAGTTCTGTGTCCTGCTCCTGCCGGAGTCGCTCCAGCTGTCTCTGGTGATTGGCTTTCAGCTCCTCCCGCCTCTCCTTCAGCACCTCATCCAGCTGCAGCAACGCAACGCAACGCCTGCGCTTACAAAACTCCGTCCATGTGACGACACAGTTTGCCCTTCATAGTTTCCTGTGTCTAGCTTCCACTGATATTCTATCATATCAAATGTGTCAGGCATTGCTCACCTAATTGTTTGCTCTGTCCGGATCATCATGCCAGCACCCACCCCTCTGTCCAGATCATCATGCCAGCACCCACCCCTCTGTCCAGATCATCATGCCAGCACCCACCCCTCTGTCCGGATCATCATGCCAGCACCCACCCCTCTGTCCGGATCATCATGCCAGCACCCACCCCTCTGTCCAGATCATCATGCCAGCACCCACCCCTCTGTCCGGATCATCATGCCAGCACCCACCCCTCTGTCCGGATCATCATGCCAGCACCCACCCCTCAGTCCAGATCATTGATGGCACCCACCCCTCTGCCCAGATCATGCAACCACCCACCCCTCTGTCCAGATCATCGATGGCACCCACCCCTCTGTCCAGATCATCGATGGCACCCGCCCCTCTGTCCAGATCATGCAACCACCCACCCCTCTGTCCAGATCATGCAACCACCCACCCCTCTGTCCAGATCATGCAACCACCCACCCCTCTGTCCAGATCATGCAACCACCCACCCCTCTGTCCAGATCATGGCACCTACCCCTCTGTCCAGATCATGCAACCACCCACCCCACTGTCCAGATCATCAATGGCACCTACCCCACTGTCCAGATCATCGATGCCACCTACCCCTCTGTCCAGATCATCGATGCCACCTACCCCTCTGTCCAGATCATCGATGCCACCTACCCCTCTGTCCAGATCATCGATGCCACCTACCCCTCTGTCCAGATCATCGATGCCACCTACCCCTCTGTCCAGATCATCGATGCCACCTACCCCTCTGTCCAGATCATCGATGCCACCTACCCCACTGTCCAGATCATCGATGCCACCTACCCCTCTGTCCAGATCATCGATGCCACCTACCCCTCTGTCCAGATCATCGATGCCACCTACCCCTCTGTCCAGATCATCGATGGCAATCTGACGGTTGCGGGCGGCTTCCAGCTCCTGCTCCTCCCTTTCCTTCTCCTCCTCCTGCAGCGTGGCCATCTCCCGCCTCAGCTTCTCCATCCCGCGACTGTGCTCCTCGCTCAGCTGTGCACGCAGCGACTCCACCTGTCCAACGTGGACACCATCCAATGAATTGAAAATCAAACGTGAACTAACGAATAAACAATCTATCAAACAACGTATCAAACCTTCAGATATAAAATTAACTGAGTGATTGCAATAACTCCACATGCATTGCGAACACAAGATGGGAGGGTTTGTATCTTTAACTGACATTATGTGGGAATGAAGGGTTTGGTTTGTTCAGACCTGGTACAGTTGTCTGCCTGGTTACAAGCAACTTTCTCCATCTAGTCAATGCTCTTCAATCCATCCACCAACCTCTATTGTTCAGTCCTTTCACCCACCCTCTACCTACCCACCCACATCCTCCAATCCACCCCCATCTCTCCATTAATCCAACACCCCTCTATCCACCCACCCCACATCCTTCAGTGGACCCACCAACCCTCCCCGCTTCAACAGACCCCTCTAGCCACACCCTCACCAGTCCAAAATCCCTCACCCTGCCCATCATCCATAGCCCACAAACCCCCTTCTTGGGACCCCTCTGGCCATGCACCCTGGTCCATCCATGGCCAAGACCCCTCTGGCCACGCACCCACTGCTCCATCTATGGCCAACCAATCCCTCTAGCTATGCCCCCTGGTCCATCCATGGCCAACCAACCCCTCTAGCCACGCCCCCTGGTCCATCCATGGCCCAGACCCCTCTAGCCACGCCCACACTGCTCCATCCATGGCCAACCAATCCCTCTAGCCATGCCCCCTGGTCCATCCATGGCCCAGACCACTCTAGCCACCCCCCACCCCCCCGGTCTATCCTTGGCCCAGACCACTCTAGCCACACACCCCTGGTCCATCCATGGCCAGACCCCTCTAGCCACACACCCCTGGTCCACCCTTGGCCCAGACCCCTCTAGCCACACCCCCCCCACCCACCCCCCGGTCTATCCTTGGCCCAGACCACTCTAGCCCCCCCCCCCACACCCACCCCCCGGTCTATCCTTGGCCCAGACCACTCTAGCCCCCCCCACCCCCACCCCCCGGTCTATCCTTGGCCCAGACCACTCTAGCCACACACCCCTGGTCTATCCTTGGCCCAGACCCCTCTAGCCATGCCCCCTGGTCCATCCATGGCCCAGACCCCTCTAGCCACCCCCCCACCCCCCGGTCTATCCTTGGCCCAGACCACTCTAGCCCCCCCCCCCACCCCCCGGTCTATTCTTGGCCCAGACCACTCTAGCCCCCCCCACCCACCCCCCAGTCTATCCTTGGCCCAGACCCCTCTAGCCACGCCCCCCTGGTCCATCCTTGGCCAACCAATCCCTTCAACAGACCATCTAGCCATGCCACCACTGCTGCAGCCACGGTCAACCAAGCCCTATCCTGGAACCGCTCTGGCCATGCCACCAGGAGTGCGGCAGCACCTCACCTGTTCCCTGTGCCTGCGCTCCGCATCCTGTTTCAGGGCATCCAACTCCTGGGCGTGTTTCTGCTGCAGTTTGTCCAGAGCTGCCCTCTGCTCTGCTTCCAGTCGCTCTCGCTCGCTGGAAACGGCCGTGTCCACCTTTGAGAGGGAAGAAAGCAAAGCGTTGTGTGAGCACGTCCCTGTTCCTTCAGGCACTCTACAGGCACTGAAATTAAAACGCTACTGCTGCTGAACTGCTGTTTGAAGAACTGGGTGTGCCCCTTTGGTGGTGGTGGGAGTGAGAGTGGGGAGCACGGAGGGGTGGGAGTGGGGGTGGGTAGCAAGGAGGGGTGGGAGTGGGGGTGGGTAGCAAGGAGGGGTGGGAGTGGGGGTGGGGAGCAAGGAGGGGTGGGAGTGGGGGTGGGGAGCAAGGAGGGGTGGGAGTGGGAGTGGGGAGCACGGAGGGGTGGGAGTGGGGGTGGGTAGCAAGGAGGGGTGGGAGTGGGGGTGGAGAGCAAGGAGGGGTGGGAGTGGGGGTGGGTAGCAAGGAGGGGTGGGAGTGGGGGTGGGGAGCAAGGAGGGGTGGGAGTGGGGGTGGGTAGCAAGGAGGGGTGGGAGTGGGGGTGGGTAGCAAGGAGGGGTGGGAGTGGGGGTGGGTAGCAAGGAGGGGTGGGAGTGGGGGTGGAGAGCAAGGAGGGGTGGGAGTGGGGGTGGGGAGCAAGGAGGGGTGGGAGTGAGGGTGGGTAGCATGGGGAGGTAAGGCTTTGAATGTTACGAACTTACACAAATTTCATTCATGCTGCGTTCATGGTTCTGCTGCTGTTCTGTCAGTCCTTGAATCAGCTAACTGGACATCATGCAATCAGGGCCAAACAAATACTGTCAGATCATTTCATGCCTGAGTATCTCAAACACAAGTCAGATGTAGTTTATTCTGAGCAGGGAACCTTACTTCTCTACAGCATTAGCTTGTAAAGGGTAAAAAATACACACCAGTCCATGCAAGTCCCATTTGACATGACCTTCCTGAATGCAATTCAGAAAGGTCCTGTCTCACATCCTGCAAACCAAAACAGGAGGGAGTACCTACCTGGCTGTACTAAGCCTAAACAGGAGGGAGTACCTACCTGGCTGTACTAAGCCAAAAGAGAAGGGAGTACCTACCTGGCTGTACTAAGCCAAAACAGGAGGGAGTACCTACCTGGCTGTACTAAGCCAAAAGAGAAGGGAGTACCCACCTGGCTGTACTAAGCCAAAACAGGAGGGAGTACCTACCTGGCTGTACTAAGCCAAAAGAGAAGGGAGTACCTACCTGGCTGTACTAAGCCAAAACAGAAGTACCTACCTGGCTGTACTAAGCCAAAACAGGAGGGAGTACCTACCTGGCTGTACTAAGCCAAAACAGGAGGGAGTACCCGCCTGGCTGTACTAAGCCAAAACAGGAGGGAGTACCTACCTGGCTGTACTAAGCCAAAACAGGAGGGAGTACCCGCCTGGCTGTACTAAGCCAAAACAGAAGTACCTACCTGGCTGTACTAAGCCAAAACAGGAGGGAGTACCCACCTGGCTGTACTAAGCCAAAAGTGAAGTGAATAATTACCTGGCTGTGCAGGCGGTCCAGAGCCTTGCGTTTCTCTTCCTCCAGCTTGCCTTTCTCCTCCTCCTGAAGCACCGACACCTCCTCTCGCAGACTCTGCAGCGCTCGGTCCATCTGCTCTCTGCCAATGCCAGGACAATGAAACACAATCACAACACTGGTCTGCTCTCTGCCAATGCCAGTACAATGAAACACACTTAATCATGACACTGGTCTGCTCTCTGCCAACACCAGTACAATGAAACATACTTAATCTTGACACTGGTCTGCTCTCTGTCTGTGTCAATGCCAGTACAATGAAACACACTTAATCATGACACTGGTCTGTTCTCTGCCAACACCAGTACAATGAAACATACTTAATCATGACACTGGTCTGTTAAACCCAGTACAATGAAACACACTTAATCATGACACTGGTCTGCTCTCTGTCAACACCAGTACAATGAAACATACTTAATCATGACACTGGTCTGTTAAACCCAGTACAATGAAACACACTTAATCATGACACTGATCTGCTCTCTGTCAACACAATCATGACACTGGTCTGTTCTCTGCTAACACCAGTACAATGAAACACACTTAATCATGACAGTGGTCTGTTCTCTGTTAACCTCAGTACAATGAAACACACATCATGACACTGGTCTGTTCTCTGTCAATGCCAGTACAATGAAATACACTTAATCATTGTGTCTACAGTTGTCTGCCTGGTCACCCCTCTCTGGTCTGTTCTCTGTCAATGCCAGCGGATGTCAATGACACACACTTATGATGTTTATCTGCTCTCTGTCAATGCCCATTGAAGTTAATGACACACACTTATAACACTTATCTGCCCTCTGTCAGTGCCCACTGAAGTTAATGACACACACTTATAACACTTATCTGCGCTCTATCAATGCCCACTGAAGTTAATGACACACACTTATAACACTTATCTGCTCTCTGTCAATGCCCACTGAAGTTAATGACACACTTTTAACACTCATCTGCTCTCTGTCAATGCCCATTGAAGTTAATGACACACACTTTTAACACTTATCTGCTCTCTGTCAATGCCCACTGAAGTTACTGACACACTTTTAACACTCATCTGCCCTCTGTCAATGGACATGGATGACACACACTTGGAACACTTACCTGCTCTCTGTCAATGTCAGTAAAATGACACACACGAATAGCATTTATCGGCTCTGTGTCAATGGCAGAACTATGACATACACACTTACAACACTAACCTTCTCTCTGTCAATGTCAGTAAAATGACACACACGAATAGCATTTATCTGCTCTGTGTCAATGGCAGAACTATGACATACACACTTACAACACTAACCTTCTCTCTGTCAATGCCAGTGGATGTCAATGACACACACTTATAACACTTACCCAAAGACAGAAACTCTACCATGTAATTTTAAAATCCAACCCTCCTATTTTGCACTGAAATATGTTAAACCCCATTTTAGCATGAGACTATTAATTTCCTGAGTAAGGAAGAAATAAGACAAAAATCATATATTACACAAAAACGACAGAAAAAGTACTTTTCTGTGAAAGGACGGAAACTTTTTACACAGGCACGAAAATGCTCATCATAATTTTACATGCATTATTTGAGATCCCAAAAGGTCATTCCCAGAAATAATATTCAAGTGGTCATTACAGGAATACCTCCAACTGCTCAGTGGTATAGCAGTAATGACGGCTGCTTGAAAAACGAACATACCATTGGCTCCGCCCTCATTTCCACCTCTCTTCTCTCTTCATAGCAGTAATGACGGCTGCTTGAAAAACGAACATACCATTGGCTCCGCCCTCATTTCCACCTCTTCTCTCTTCATAGCAGTAAGGACAGCCGCTTGAAAAACGAACATACCATTGGCTCCGCCCTCATTTCCACCTCTCTTCTCTCTTCATAGCAGTAATGACGGCTGCTTGAAAAACGAACATACCATTGGCTCCGCCCTCATTTCCACCTCTCTTCTCTCTTCATAGCAGTAATGACGGCTGCTTGAAAAACGAACATACCATTGGCTCCGCCCTCATTTCCACCTCTCTTCTCTCTTCATAGCAGTAAGGACAGCCGCTTGAAAAACGAACATACCATTGGCTCCGCCCTCATTTCCACCTCTCTTCTCTCTTCATAGCAGTAAGGACAGCCGCTTGAAAAACGAACATACCATTGGCTCCGCCCTCATTTCCACCTCTCTTCTCTCTTCATAGCAGTAAGGACAGCCGCTTGAAAAACAAACATACCATTGGCTCCGCCCTCATTTCCACCTCTCTTCTCTCTTCATAGCAGTAAGGACAGCCGCTTGAAAAACGAACATACCATTGGCTCCGCCCTCATTTCCACCTCTCTTCTCTCTTCATAGCAGTAAGTATATTTCTACAGGGAAGAACGTGGAATTTAAAATGCGGGGGACAAAGTTGTTAGTTGGTTACTTGATCTTTTATGTCGAGTCAACCATGGTGGTTGCTTCAGGGATTACCTGCAGAAACTTACATCAAAAGAACACGCAAAACAACACCCTGATCCATGAATTGAAATATGAAGCATATTCTGATTAGTGTCGAACACAAGCACCACCACCAGTACATGCACACTCAGAGACATGCAACAGGTTTACACGCAGTATACACATTCATCATCATGTAACAACAGAAACAAACAGGATGCACTCACTCAGCAACAAAGTGTGGATGAGTCACTCCAGTTTACCCCCAGTCTCACTCTTTGTGCAATACAAGACACAAATGTTCCTTTACTCCGTCAAATGATGTCTCTCCCTTTTGCCTGCACCCCAACTATCAACAAAACATGGCTTTTGTCACAACAAAAGCAAGCTCGTCTTTTGTCATGCAAAAATATTTTGGCACGACAAAACTTTTGTCATGACAAATATTTGTTGTGACAAATATAATTTTTAGTTGTGACAAGGTTCGTTGCGACAAGCACGTTTTTGTCACAACAAAAGATGTTTTGTTGCAACAAACAAGTGTTTGTCGCAACAAAACTTTTGTTGCAACAAAAAATTTACTTGTGGCAGCTCCCACCAATGACACCCCACCCCCCACCTTCATCTAATAAACAGGTGCACAAAATGTTTCCCCTAATCCCGTTACCCCATCCAATCAGCCGCCATGAACCTTCCACCAATACTGCACTGCACACTTGTTTTACAAGTATAAGCAAGACCTAGGTGTGGACTCCAGCTGCCTTTTCTCTGATTTCTTGCAGTCAGTTTCAATGCAGCTGAAACCAACAACATCATTTTTCCAAATAAAAGGATGATAACAACGCTGACAACTCTCTGCATCTGGCGCCTCACTTTTGAGTAAGCTCTATGCATCTTTCAGTGTGGCTCAAACCAATAGCATCATTTTTCCAAATAAAATGATGATAACAAAGCTGACAACTCTCTGGCATCTCACTTCTGAGTGAGCTCTAAGAACCTCTCAATGAGCTGAAAGACCCACTGCACAGAAGTCAACGAAGTCAACAGCCTGAACTTAATCTGCAAATGGTGAACACTCTGTCAAGGGCAGGGAAACACTCTTACTGTTCTGTAACTTGATAATGAGAACTGTGAACACCCTCTTGATTACACTTACAGACTAGGTGAGGCAACACACTTCTGCCTTGGAAGCACGGACAGATAGGACTAGTTCATCATGCAAGTTTGTGTGTGTGTGTGTGTGTGTGTGTGTGTGTGTGTGTTTGTGTGTGCGCACGCATGTGTGCATGTGTGTGTGCATGCATGCATGTGTGTGTCATTTACATTTAGAGCACACTTAATTGACTTTTAAAGAACTTGTGTGTGCTTTCTGCATTATTCATGACGTTGTTAATGATCTTTCAATATTTGGGATATTTGATGTTTTGTTGTGTTTACTGGTATTAAATGAATTCCCCCACAGGGGCAATAAAGTGATATGTGTTGTATTACCCAAGACAACAAATACACTGAAACAGCTGTCACAACAATCAACAACAATAACTGAATGAGCACATGCATATATATATCACTCAAACTACAGACATATCAGTAGAAATGATACAACTTAAAACCCAAAACCAAGCTGGACAATCATGCACTGGAACAAAACTCAAAAGGTACTTAAAATCAAACACTGCAACTAAGCATATAAATCAGAAGACGCCAACAGAAGCACCAGGGAAATATCTACAGTAATACAACAAAAGCGCTTATTGCACATTACAATGGTTACCTGGCAAAACTGACTACCTGCATGGCAGGAAGATAATCAGTTCACGCGGCTAACTCGCCGTGAAAGTTAGAAGCAAAATTCCAGTAACTGAAGGAAAAACAAAACAGTAAAAAAGCAGGAAACTAACAGAAACAAAACAGTGAAAAAGCAGGAAACTAACGGAAATGGAGACAAAGGCAGGCAACTAATGGAAACGGAGTCAAAAGCAGGAAACTAAAAGGAAACGGAGACAGGAAACACTGCAAGCCAATTTCAAACGGAACTGGGTAAACAAGGAAAGAAAGATGAAACGACGGAGTTAACAGCAGGGGAAATTACCGCAGTTGTCTCTCCTCATCCTCTCTGGCCTTTTCGTGCTCTTGGCGCAGCTTTTCAAGCTCCTCATCGTGAGTGGATGAGAGCTGCTGCAGCTCGGCCTTTTTCAATTCATGCTCTTCCTCCACTTCTTTTGTCAGGCGGCTGTTGCGTTCAGTCATCAGGGCAAAGATCATTAACAGTGTGCCACACACAAAGAAGGAGAACAAAAATGGCTGGGGTGGGGGGGGGGGTGTACACACAGAGCAAAGATTCTGACAGGAACTTCGGGGGGGGGGGGGGGGGAGGAATGGGGGGTTGTACACAGAGCAAAGACTCAGTGACAGGCACCAGAAGGGGGTTGGTGGGGGGGTTGTACACACAGAGCAAAAATTCAGTGACAAGAACTATCTGGGCCCCTAGCACTGGCAGCAGACTCATTTTCTCGATCCACTGCCAAACCCAATCACTTTCATTAATTAATTTTTTTATTTTTGTTTTAAACACTCAGTTTAGTCTTGTAAGAACAATCTCCAGGGCGACCATGTCCACATTTCCTAACACTTAACAGTTACAACACGGGAAACTCATTTCATCATAAATGTAACAACTTACCAAAGTTAGAAGACGAAAAACATTAATAGAAAGAATGAGGGGGTTGGGGAGGGGGGCGTGGGGTGGGGGGAGAATTTTGCACAAGTATTTGTTCTCCCTTGTGACTGATTAAGTGCAAACATGAACACCAGTGCAACACACTGTTTCCACAGCAAAAACCTGGCAAACAGCATCGCCAATCTGAAACTTACCACAGCATTTGCTACGGGAAGGAGAACCTCGATATAAAACGGACCACAGCAGAAGCCCTATCATGTGCATAACACACAACAGTTTGTGGTGAGCAATTAGTAACAATTGCCTCACTGAAATTCTTCCAGTCTTTCTGAAGTGTCACCATTTTGCTAAACGTTAGCTTAACAAAAATCAGCAGGGAAGGTTTTTTCAGCAGCACTGCCTTTGTTTTCTTGTTTTCTTCTTCAAATTTTCAACCTCACTGCTAAACCATAGTCTCAAGTATTTGTAATTTGTTTCTTTTGCACTCAGTTCATAGCCACACTCACCCAGCCCATATTATTGCACTGGAATCATGGTTAAACACAACGGTTTGCTTTGAAAACATTAAAATCTCCGCTGTACACATTCAGTGTATCTTCAGTTCTCTTGAAAACAACTTCTGCTCACTGCCAATTCTTACATCCCCAAGCCTTCACGAGTGTCTGCAGTCAATGTCACCATCTACAGTAGTTTTGTTGAATATACATTTGGTGAGAAAAAGTTACGAAGGGTTCACCACCCACACAAGTGATATCATTCTTTTACTGATCAAGTTTTATACACAATACACAGAGGATTCTGCAAACCCTATGCTGCAACCTACTGCTTAGAGCGACAACAGCAGTGATAATCTCTGTGAAAATCACTCTCCAAAAGAGCCTTCCTTGAATCAGGACTGTTCTTCAAAGCATTACGTACGTTGTGTACATGACAATCTAGACCACTAAAAAAGCAATTCTGTAACTTGCTACAGCTACATGTAGCATATATGGACTACACACACATGTGTTGCCTAGGCACTACGTGAATATGTGTAGCTGATGGACTACAGGAACATATGCAGCCTAAGTATTCTACATACTGCATCTGGCCAATGTTTCCAGAGCTGTTAAAAAAAAGAAAAAAAGGTTGATGCCTAATGGTTATTGTTTAGAAGAGAAAGAACACATGAGCAAATGGTGCAGGCAAAAAGAGAATGCGGAGTGGGAAGAACTGACCTGATGGTTTCACGGTTTTCGTCCTTGATGCGACGTTCCTCCGCCTTCTGCTCCTTCAGGATTTCCTCTTTCAGCTTCTTCAGAGCAGCATCCTTGTCCTAGGGCGGCAAGAGAGAATCCAAAATAATACTTTATACTTAATCACTTTTAAATGAACTCGCCCACCTGCTGTATGCGTTGCCTATAGACTTATTTGAACATATCATCCAGTTTGGGCGGTTCAGGCGGGGTTGTTAACTCCCTTGACTTTTACCCGACATCGCTCAAGTCCCTTTTGGGTGTTTTTACTCTGGTGCATACTTTCTTTACAATGGAAGGCGGTGACAGTGAATTCGCAAAGTGCGAACTTTAAAGGCATTTTTGAAGGTCCGTAGTCAGAGGATTCTGGCAATAAGCAAGAACTTGTTGCTTAAACTAAAGGATGCCAACATAAGAAGCTTTTTTCCCATGAACTTGCAACCTTCTGGTCAGTTAAAAAAATGATGCAAAAACACTTTTTTCCCCATCCTCCATCACCTTTCCCCTGTAACTCTTGCAGTAGTGGCATTTTGCACTGCTTCGCAATTCTAAGTTCAACTTCAGTTGTTATATACACAGACATGAACCAATACCTACTCTAAAACCAGCCAGAAAGTGGAACAAGGAACAGTGACCCATTTTAATACCAGGAGTACAGGGGCCACACAGGAATGTAGTCCATTTGATGGAGTCCAAATGCCCTTTGTAACTGGGCAGTTCAGCAAAGCTGGTTTGCATGAGCAAATGCCCTTTGTAATCTTTCATGCAAGAGGTCACAAAGGGTCACAGCTGCCACCTTCAGGCTGGTTTCAGAGTAGCTGTTGGTTCACGTGTGTGTATCACGATGAAAGCTGAACTTAGCATTGTGAAGCCTGTGCCTGATCCCAGCGCCTGGCACGCTCACCTCCAACAGTTCCAGTTTGGCATTTTCCAACTCCCTCTCCATCTTCTGTTTCATTTCCTGGATGGCCCGGCTGTTGGCTGTTCTGAGGCGCTGCTCCTCATCCTTGTACTGCTTGTCCTGCTCAACTCGCCTGGAGACAGCAACATGGAACAGTGCACAGACCTCTTTGCACTCAAATACAGATAAGAGCACACTTTTTTTATTTTTTATTGCAGTATTTTTTGAAACATTTTTTTTTTTTAATATAGTATTTTCAAGTTTTGTACACTTATTGATTTAAAAAGAAAAGAAAAAAGTTAGACCTAAAGCCTGTTGATGTGGAAATGGTGATCCAAACACCTCCATCACCACAAAATCAGAAATGCTATGGAGTGTGGGAAGTGTGTGTGTGTGTGGGGGGGGGGGGGGGGCGGGGGGGGAGGTGGTGGTTAAAAAACACATGTCAGCTGCCGCAAACCTACAGCAAATCAACATCTATGTTCCCCAAGTAAGGAAGAAAGAAGAGGAAGCTGCACCCACTTGTCAGCCGCAGCAGCCAGCATCTCAGCCTTCTTCTTCCTCTCCTCCTCCAGCCGGTCCAGCGGTGACACCTTGCCTGGCCCCGGTGACTCATCGCGCGCCGTTGACTTCACTGAGAGAGTTCCTTCAAAGTCCTGCACAAGCCACAACACCCATCAGACTATACACAGAAATATGTCAATGACCTAAACAAACACAAGCCACAACACCTATCAGGCTATCATTTTTTTTTAAATATCAATAGCCTGATCCAGTCAAATAACACCCTCTACCCCAGTCCTGCTTTTTTGGGGGGAAAAAACAAAAAAAAAACAGTCTCAAGCTTTCTCGAGGGTCACCTTTAGTTTCCAACACAAGTGTTTCAGACCTCACCGACAGTCCCTTCAAAGTCCTGCACAAGCCAAAACACCTGTGAGACTCTGCAGAGAAATGTATATCAATGGCCTGAACTAGTCAAGTGACACCCTCTAACCCAGTCCTGCTTTTTCTCTGAAAAAAATTATACACGGTCTCAGCCTTACTCTGTGGTAGCCTCAGTCCATTGCTATGGACTGGTTGCTGGCACCCATGCCTGTGCAAAACTGTGAAAACCTATTGCATGTCAGTGTGTGTGTGTGTGTGTGTGTGTGTGTGTGTGTGTGTGCGTGCGTGCGTGCGTGCGTGCGTGCGTGCGTGCGTGCGTGCGTGCATGCGTGTGTGTGTGTGCGCATGCATGCATGCAATAGTTTACATTGCAAGAATGAGATAGTTACATTGTTAAATTTAAATTTAATTTACTCATAACTTTTATGCATGGTTAATTATATTATTGTGTCTATTTGTTAACGCACTGTAATGAATGGAACATCATCAAGACAATTTCTTGTGTGCTTTTTGATGTCATTGGCAAATATTCCTGTAATCTTGTATTATTGTATAGAAACCAAGAGAAAATTACTCCCCTTCTTTAACTCATTGTAAGGCAAAACAAACATTACCAGACACTACAATTTTCCAGATCACTGGCAAATAAATATTTTTGTAATACTGTATTACTGCACAGAAACAAGAGACAATTACTCCCCTTCTTTCACTCACTGTAAGGCAACTCAAACATTACTGAACATCACAATTTTCAAGAAATAAATGTACTGCTCCTGTTCCATATTATTATTGTACAAGAAGCAAGGTTATATTATTACTATACATGAGAAGCAAGATCATGTTCATCTTCTGAAGATCTGGAATCACACTGAACCTTTTGAATTAAGAGCACATCGTCTTAAAAAGTTAAATGATTAAAATCAAATCAAACATAAAGAACAAACATCAGAACTAAAAATGCAGCATCACACCAGCAACTCTACACTCTGTAATTTATCTAACTGTCTGTACATATTGCGGTTAATCTATCAGGTTATATAGTAAAGGCATACCAAACTAACTCTTCCAAACTCTAAAGGGGTGGGGGGGGGGGGGGGGGGGGGGGAATAAAAAAATTTGCAAGACAAAGAAAACTGGACATTTTTTATTAAATGTAGGCAACAAAATATTACTAAAAACAATGGTACAAAAACACATAAACAAAATGAATTCAAAACAATGAATAAATTGACTCACTAACAAACAGGTGAAGAGTAAATGAAAAACAAATTAAAAACAACATCTGTTGTGTGCCTACAAACTGTACATCACACTGTTATTGTCAGAATATTCCCACTTTCTTTGCACTTGGTCTGGTTACTAGTAGCACTACATCAACACACCTACTTTGGTTGTAATGAGATCAATGGTAAAGAAAATTCAGCACTGTCAAACAATGAAGTTTTCAACCTCTACTGTGACCTCATTGATATAACCATACTGGTTGACTGGGCGTAAAACATCAGGTTACTCACATACTTTACTGTGACCTTGACCTACTTACTTTACCATGAACTTGACTTGAATACAATCATCTAAACGTTTCACAAAACACTGACTTATAATGATGCACCATCAAACTAATTGTGGACGCTAAAGTATAAGCAGTTCAGAAAATAATACAGTAGCAATGGTCGTATTTTTGATTATTATTGAGCCCTCTCTGTGATCCTGACCCTGAAGACAGGAAGCAAGCTTTCTGCAAAACATTCCGGCTCATAACATACATCACCACACCAAGTTTGGTTACAAAAGGTTCAACAGTTAAGAAGGAATCATTCAGACAAATATTAAATGAAATTTTTAACCCTCTATGTGACCTTCACCACAACACTCCAATCTCTTCATATGACACTTAGGATTATGAACCGGAAAACTGGGTCTGGTTGTAAAAGAAGCAGTAGTTTGGAAAATATCATAGAAACAGTCATATTTTGATTGTATCAGTATGCACTGTGACTCTGACCTTGAAGACAGCAACCCAATTTTTGCTTGAGAGTTTGGCTCATAACTCCCTATACCACATTTGACGACAGCTGACTCCAAGCTTGAGAGTTTGGCTCATAACTCCCTATACCACATTTGACGACAGCTGACTCCAAGCTTGAGAATTTGGCTCATAACTCACTATACCACATTTGACGACAGCTGACTCCAAGCTTGAGAGTTTGGCTCATAACTCACTATACCACATTTGACAACAGCTGACTCCAAGCTTCAGAGGGACACCATCCAGACAAACATGTACTGCAATTCTAAACCTGGCTGTGACCTTGATTACAGCAACCCAAAATTTCACAGTAAAGCATCCATTATTTTTTATTTTTTTATTTTTTACAGGACACTCTGGCTCACAATGATGCACCACCATACCAAGTTTAGTTACAAAAGGCTGAGTGGCTCTGAAGATACCTTTCGGACAAAGTCTGAACACATATACATGCACAAAGATGGCTGCAGTGATTGCTGTATGCTCCCTAACTTCGGTACAGTGGGTACAATAATACATAAATAAATGTGAGTATGCATAGATAAATATATACACAGAAATGGATAAAGTGACCATTTTGTGTCCAATAAAAGCAGTGCAACATCCGAACCGTGCAACAATCATTGAAATGTTAGACATCTGGCAGCAGAGCAGACACGTCATAAACACCAGCATCCTGAACACTGTGTTTTCCAACTCAGCACGAACAACCTCTTTTGTGCATGGGTATAAATTCATTCTGTGTATGGGTATAAATTCATTCTGTGTGTGGGTATAAATTCAAATTTATTCTGTGTATGGGTATAAATTCATTCTGTGTATGGGTATAAATTCAAACAGTAAATGACAATACATCTGAACTGTTTGCGCACACACTGTCTTCGGGAATATTGCTGTCTGCTGATGATAGCACACACGAGGCTTTGAACCTTCACCCTGGCCTTGAACACAGCAATCCAATCTTCTCACCAGACACTCTGACTTATAATGATGCCTCTTCAAGCTAATTGTGGATGCAAAAATATATACATTTGTGGATGTGTAAGCTGGATCCAGCTACCGACTTTGTGGATACTGACTGTGTGATCTGATTTGACGTTGTCAATATAAATCATTAGTTGCCTAGTGGTATGTTTGATGGGACAATTATGATTGGGTGAAAGTGATTGTCAACACTAATAAACATTATGTGTGAACTGTCCTTATAATTCAGCACAGATGACTGTCAACATCAATAAACATTATGTGTGATCTGTCCTTATAATTGGGTGCAGATGACTGTCAACATCAATAAACATTATGTGTGAACTGTCCTTATAATTCGGCACAGATGACTGTCAACATCAATAAACATTATGTATGAACTGTCCTCATAAGTGGGTGCAAATGTCTGTCAACATCAGTTAACATTATGTGTGAACTGAACTGTCCTTATAATTTGGGTGCAAATGGCTGTCAACATCAATAAACATTATGTGTGAACTGTACTTATAATTGGGTGCATGTGGCTGTCAACATCAATAAACATTATGTGTGAACTGTCCTTAATTGGGTGCAGGTGGCTGTCAACATCAATTAACATTATGTGTGAACTGTCTTTATAATTGGGTGCAGATGACTGTCAACATTAATAAACATTATGTGTAAAATGTCCTTATAATTGGGTGCAGGTGATCGTCAACATCAATTAACATTATGTGTGAACCGTCCTTATAATTGGGTGCAGATGACTGTCAACTTCAATTAACATTATGTGTGAACTGTCTTTATAATTGGGTGCAGGTGGCTGTCAACATCAATTAACATTATGTGTGAACTAAATTGTCCTTATAATTGAGTGCAGATGGCTGTCAACATCAATTAACATTTTGTGTGAACTGTCACTATGCAGAACGTACCATTTTAAGAAGCCTTTGATGGTTTTTAGTTTAAAAAGAAAAGAAAAAAATGCTCCTAATACATGTTCATTTGCCTTTGTCTTTTTATTATATAGTGAGAAAGTGGGTGCCC
This sequence comes from Alviniconcha strummeri, assembly GCA_963584105.1. Taxonomy (NCBI): domain Eukaryota; kingdom Metazoa; phylum Mollusca; class Gastropoda; family Provannidae; genus Alviniconcha; species Alviniconcha strummeri. The sequence continues at coordinate 28,224,295 of OY757544.1, read as the reverse complement.
AGTCTTTTACTTCTTTTTTAAACCAACACAACGCTCAATCAACGCAGTGGATTATTGAAACACAATTTACCTGAGACATGTTTGCAAGGTTCACCTAGCAAGAAGACATTCCAAAACAAACCAAAAATGTTACTCATCCACAAAAAAAGTATTTAAAAATAAATATATACATAAAAAAATTAATCAAAGAAGAGAGAAACAAAGAAAAACATAACAGCAGTAGGCACTCATGGCATCAAAGCGGACGCCCACGTCAACAAAACTACTAATCAGCTATCTGCATTCAGCTCTAGCACACTTGTGATCCAAGGCTTGAGGATGGCAACTATGCCATTCAAACATGGGAGGAAACACAGAGGGCAGGTAGAGGAGGGGGGGGGGGGGGAGGGGCGGGCAGATAGGGGGGTGGGGGGTGGATAACATAAAAACTACTCAAAGTTATTTTACTGTTACAGGTACACTTAACCTGGGGCTGCGGTTGAGGCTAACGAATTCTGAACCCAGAACTTGTAGAAACATACGTGGAAGTAAAATTAACACTGAAGTTTTGATAGCGCTGTAATCAGAAGTCTTTTTCTTTACATATGCTAGAGAAACTGTCAGAATAATTAGAAAAAGAAAGATTTTTAGCATCAGTAATAATAATATCTAGATAAGAAGGCACCTACAAAAATGTGAAATATGACAAAATTAATTGAGGTTTTGCATGACAGTTAGATGAGGAATATTGCAAAATAACTAATTTGAAAATTAATTCTATTTTGTCTTAAAATCTACTTGAATTAGGTATCATTTTATATAAAGAAGTGGGGGGGGGGGGGGGGGGGATTAAAAGGACACAGACAAAAGAGAGAGATGCAAAGGGAGAGAGAGACATACACACACACAGAGAAACAGATGGAGAGACAGAGAGAGACGGAAGGAGAGAGAGAGACAGAAAGAGAGAGAGAGAGAGTGGGGGTAGGGGGTCAATGACATAGACAGAGAGAGAGGGAGAGAAAGAGGGGAGAGAATGTGAGTACTAAGTAGAACAGTGATATGGACTAACACTCAACGATAGCTCTAACTCCTGGCTTCAAAGGTCCAAGTAAATTGTCAGGTGTACACAAATGGAAATGGAAATTCATACGCTGGATACAGCCTTGCACAAAGGGCAGAGAATGCAAAAAGGCCAGGCTACTTAGTCTAGCTAGAAGTCTACGATGGCTACAGGCATTTTTGCCGCAGCTAATCACAACTCACACTGGATAGCGAGTGTTGCTGTGCCATCTGAGTACAGACAAAATACGCAGGTATGCAAAAAGAAACAACATCCTCACGCACGCACATTCAAGCAGCACAGAGGAGAAACTCACAATGGAGACGGGGAACAGGGAAATGGGCAACACACACACACACAGCAGCCTTGACAGCCCAAGCTAACCAAGAAAGAATACCACCTCTACTATGTTGTCCCACACTGCACAGCTATATCAGCTTTTTTCTCTTGCCATGGTCAACCCTGACACACCAGAACAGCCTTGCCCACAGAGATTGCTGCAGCCCACAACCTGAAGTCCTCCCTGTTCCCTTCCCACTGTCTCAAACTCCCTGTCCTGAGGCCTTCTCTGTCCCAACTGTCTCAAACTCCCTGTCCTGAGGCCTTCTCTGTCCCAACTGTCTCAAACTCCTCACCCTGAAGTTTTCTGTCCCAGCTGTCTCAGACTCCCCATCCTGAAGTCCCCCCTGTCCCCATTGTCTCAAACTCCCCATCCTGAAGTCCTTCCCTTCCCTGTTGTCTCAAACTCCCCATCCTGAAGTCCTCCCTGTCCCTGTTGTCTCAAACTCCCCATCCTGAAGTCCTTCCCTTCCCTGTTGTCTCAAACTCCCCATCCTGAAGTCCTTCCCATCCCTGTTGTCTCAAACTCCCCATCCTAAAGTCCTTCCCTTCCCTGTTGTCTCAAACTCCCCATCCTGAAGTCCTTCCTGTCCCTTTTGTCTCAAACTCCCCATCCTGAAGTCCTCCCTGTCCCTGTTGTCTCAAACTCCCCATCCTGAAGTCCCCCCTGTCCCCATTGTCTCAAATTTTCATTCCTGAAGTCTTCTCTGTTCCAATTGTCACAAACTCTCCATAATAAAATCCTCCCTGTCCTCATTGTCTAAAACTTTCCATCATTTACTCAAACTCTCCAAAGCAGTAATTTTCTAAACAAAAAAAGTCCTTCTAAACTTCTCCCCTTAAAGTCTTAGTCCTCTTTAAGTGCTGAGGTTGGATGCTCAAAGAGCAACAAATCACCAGATGTGTTTGGGCTTTCTCGCAGACAGCAATGTCCGATTCACTGAACATTATGAAACCCACCTTTTCCAGGGATCCCCGAAGTGCTGGCTCCAAGCTTTCAATGTCCATCAACTTTTCTGAGAGATTCTTGTCTATTCCAAAGTCCTGTGAGGGGGGAAAACAAAACATCTTCAGTAAAAGCCTTACCCACGGACAATTAAACGACACCCGTGCTAATGATGGGATGTCATTGAGCATTATATCTGTGTGCTTTCAATACTCAAAACACAAACCTTGAACTGATTTCCAAAAGGGACAAACATTTTCAGCCATGTCAAGCTGCAAAAACAGAAAAGAAAACCAAACCTGGTTGCAGTCTCACCAAGACGACTTGAACCAACTGAAAGCCGAGTCATTTCACATCTTTCAAAATCTGCTGGTAACAGCTGTCCATTTGCTGTTTGAAAAGGGGGTCTACCCCTACAGTCATTTTACATCTTTCAAAATCGGCTAGTAACAGCTGTCCATTTGCTGTTTGAAAAGGGGGTCTACCCCTACAGTCATTTTACGTCTTTCATAATCTGCTAGTAACAGCTGTCCATTTGCTGTTTCAAAATGGCATCTGCTCTCAAAACTTGCAGGTTTTTTTTTTCTGTCCCATTAAAGTAGCCTTTTTAGACTTTTGGTTAGTTTGTTTATTCTGAAGTTGTACCACACTGCACAAACACCAAAGGCAAAGAATTGGTGTGTTTTTTATATAGATTTTCTGGTTTGCTAAACTGACCGACATGGTGACTAGTTTCATTTTCCCTCCACTTTTTTTTCTTCCTTTCATGATTCAGTCTGATGAATGACAAGGCTGACTCAGTCCACCAAAACAGCAAAAATCAGTATGTCTCTGGTGGCACTTTGCTCTCCCACGAGACTCAGCACCTGGCCACAGTTCATGCTGTCAGAAAAAGCAGATAAAGGAAAATAGGGAACAGAGACAAAACAAAAAATGCCTTTTAGGGAAGGACTCCAAAAATGCCAAGCAGCATACTGTGAAACTATGACTGACTGAGTGCACACCCTGTGTTTTTTTAACATCACAGAACCAAAATTATTTGTGCAATTTATAGGGACAATAAACATTATTTCACCATAAACTGGTGTACTCACCACATCCTTGAAATCCTCGCTGTCGTCACTGTCTGAGCCCACCTTGATTGGAGCAATGCCCAGCAGACCTCCCCGCTCCTCCGGGTCAGAGTCCTGGCAAGGCAAACCATAAACATGAAGTTATAATGTAACGTGATTTGGTGTTAAATTCTCTACACATGAAGTTATAATGTGATCTGGTGTTTTCTTTGCTACACATGAGGTTTTAATGTAATGTGATTTGGTGTTAACTTTGCTACACATGAGGTTGTAATGTGATTTGGTGTTAACTTTGCTACACATGAGGTTGTAATGTAATGTGATTTGGTGTTAGGTTCGCTGCACATGAGGTTGTAATGTAATGTGATTTGGTGTTAAGTTTGCTACACATGAGGTTATAATGTGACTTGGTGTTAACTTTGCTACACATGAGGTTATAATGCGATTTGGTGTTAACTTTGCTACACATGAGGTTGCAATGTGATTTGGTGTTAACTTTGCTACACATGAGGTTGTAATGTTGATTTGGTGTTACTTTGCTACACATGAGGTTGTAATGTTGATTTGGTGTTAACTTTGACACTCATGAGGTTGTAATGTTGATTTGGTGTTAACTTTACTATACATGAGGTTGTAATGTGATTTGGTGTTAACTTTGCTATACATGAGGTTGTAATGTGATTTGGTGTTAACTTTGCTATACATGAGGTTGTAGTGTAATGTTGTATTAAAGACAACAAATCCCATGGTCCCTTTATCCCCCCCCCCCTTTGCCCACCCACCCCACCCCCTCAGCAGTACCCCATTATGCCAAAAGAATCCACCAAATAAAAAAAAATCAGGATAGTACTTACCACATAGACAATAGGGTCATCTCTGCCAGTGTGTTCTCTTCCGTTCAGACCTCTAAGATCTCCTCTCTGAAAAACAGAATGACGGTTTTAGGATTTTGCGACTGTATTAGTTTACAAAAATCTCAAATCAAAATCATCATATTAAAGCTAAAAATTGACAGACATAAAATTTTGGAGACAAATATTTTCTTTTTTCTCTCCATTTTTTGCTTAATTAGTAGTTCAGCAAGGACTAGTTGTTACACAGGTCTAAATGAACTTAACTACAATCCTCGGAAAACAAAATTTCTGAGTTTGAGTTCTCTCTCTCTCTCTCGCTCACTTGCTCTTGCTCTCTCTCTCTGTATCTCACTGTCTGTGTGCCTCTCTCTACCTGAAAAACAAATGAACTGCAAAAAATGTCTAGAAGTGTTTACGATCATATTTACTTTTTTATTTTCATATTTTTATATGCTGAAAATTTAAGCGGTACAAAATATGCCCAAATTGTACGGGTAAACAGGTCCATCATTGTCAACCTTACCATACTCACTGGAGTAGATGAGCGCTCCCACTTCAAGTCATGTTCACACTGCTGCCTTACCTCATCATCATCCTCATCATACTCATTGTAGTAAATGGGTACTCCCATGCTCACAGTGCTGCCTTACCCCATCCTTCTCCTCATCATACTCAGTGGAGTAGATGGGCAGACTCACGCTCACAGTTCTGCTTTACCCCATCCTCCTCCTCATCATACTCATTGGAGTAGATGGGCAGACTCACGCTCACAGTGCTGCCTTACCCCATCCTCCTCCTCATCGTACTCATTGGAGTAGATGGGCAGACTCATGCTGCTGGTGAGGTTGGCGCTGGCCCGAGACTTCATGGAGGCAGTGGTGGTCAAGCTGCTCATCACCTGTGGTCACACACAGCACCTGGTTATGAACCGACACCACCCAGCTATCAGTGGACACCATCCAGCTATCAACAGACACCACCTAGTTATCAACAGACACCATGCAGCTATTAATGGACACCACACAGATATCAACAGACACCACACAGCTATCAACTGACACCACACATATATCAACAGACACCACATAGCTATCAACAGACACCACACAGATATCAACAGACACCACACAGCTATCAACTGACACCACACATATATCAACAGACACCACATAGCTATCAACAAACACCACACAGATATCAACAGCCACCACACACTATCAACAGCCACCACACAGCTATCAACAAACACCACAGAGCTATTAACTGGTCGCTCAGCATAGAATCAGCAATTTCTGGGTGTAAGTAATTCAAGCACAAAGACAGCTGTCTCTGAGGTGTTTTGTCATCAATTCTTTTTTAATTTAATCTGAAAAAAATCTGTTTTGTCACATGTTTCGCTTTAGGATAGGACTAGGTATCTTGAGATCATCCACAGTGCTAATTAAATTTAACACCAGGAAGAAAAGGGAGAGAAAACAATTAACTAGAGACAAAATAATTTCCAAGCAAATTATGATAACCAAAGAGATGGCAAAATTATCTCTCAGCAGGAAACAATTCTTGTTTCAAGAGACTAGAACATTCTGCTCATTCTTGTGTTTGTTCTCTACCTTAATACCCCACAGACTGACATTTAAAAGGATGGGGGGAGGGGAAGAGAGAGAAAAAATGAGGGCAGGAGAGGGGGAAGTTACACATGCATGCATCAACCTTCACAGCACATGATGATGACAACATTTACTCAGACCTGGCACAACCACAGTAACCACAACAACACTGCCGCAACACTCAAACATTTACCCAGAACTAGCACAACACTAACAACACTCATAACTGGCACAACCACAGTAACAACAATACTGCTGCAACACTCAAACATTCACTCAGAACTGGCACAACATTTACAACACTCAGAACTGGCACAACCACAGTAACAACCACAACAACACTGCCGCAACACTCAAACATTCACTCAGAACTGGTATAACAGTAACAGAGCTCAGAACTGGCACAACCACAGTAACAACAACACTCAGAACTTCCACAACCACAGTAACAACACTCAGAACTTCCACAATCACAGTGACAACAACACTCAGAACTTCCACAACCACACTGACAACAACACTCAGAACTGGCACAACCACCATGACAACTACACTGCCGCAACACTCAAACATTCACTCAGAACTGCCACAACCACAGTAACAACAACACTCAGAACTGCCACAACCACAGTGACAACAACACTCAGAACTGCCACAACCACAGTGACAACAACACTCAGAACTGCCACAACCACAGTGACAACAACACTCAGAACTGCCACAACCACAGTGACAACAACACTCAGAACTGCCACAACCACTGTGACAACAATGCTGCCGCAACACTCAAACAAAAAGCCCTCTGTCCACCTGCTGACTGCCCGCCAGCGATCCCCGCAGTCCGCCCAGCGACTCCGAGGACTTGAGCGCCGCCAGGGGGTTGCTGGTGCGGTGCATTGATGGCGTGCCCAGGCTCTGCTCTGCCTTCAGCAGCGGCCCCAGCTGCAAGCAGGTGCGGAAAGCAACTCAAGCTCACACAGTGGAAAAAGCGGTGCAGTTCTGCAGAAAAGTGTGCGCACACTAAAACGTACCAGTGTCCACCAGTGCAATGCTGGATTGATGGGAGGCATGCGCAGACAGTTACAGATGGAGGATCCCTTTTCTAAGAACACCTTTATCATGATGAGTCAGGATGCTATGGTGGGTGGATGAGTTCAGATCATGTTGCCACTGAGGTATGTGTACAGACAGAGATGGGTGGAGGACCCCTTTATCAGAACACTTTTGTGACGCCATGGTGGACAGATTCTGGTCATGATGTAAATTGGATGGAGGACCACTTTATCAGAACACTTTTGTGATGCCATGGTGGACAGATTCTGGTCATGATGTAAATTGGATGGAGGACCCCTTTGTCAGAACACTTTTTGTTTGTGACGCCATGGTGGACAGGCTTTTGTCATGTTGTAAATTGGATAGAGGACCCCTTTGTCAGAACACTTTTTCTTTGTGACGCCATGGTGGACAGGTTCTGGTCATGATGTAAATTGGATGGAGGAAAAAAAAAATTCAAGTGAAATGCATCTCTCAACAATGAATCATCTTTTGTAAGGTGATCTGCAGCATGTCCCTCAACCACAACATTACACTCAGGTTCACATATTTATTAAGCAATCACCTCTGAACACTGATACAGTTATTCCTCAAAAATATGAAACCAGACGCACACACATACACACACAAAAAGTGTTAATCTAGTTCCTCTGTCCCTGATCCTTTGCCAGTGTTGATTTCCATCACCAAGCATTTCTATGTTCACACTGTTTATACCTCTCCTGTAGCTTTCTTCTTCTTGTCTTCCCCCATCTCTTCCTTCCCAGCAGCCTCTTTAGCCCCTTTCAATGACAAATCCGTCTCATCAACCGTTGTCCTTTTCATGATTTCCCCAGCCTCCTCATTTCCGGCAGAATCTCTGGCCCCTTTCAATCCTGTGTCAAAGTCACCAATCTTTGTCTTTCCCTCACTTTTCTCGGCCATTCTTTCTGCAGTGGTCTCATCTTTGGCCCCTTTCAAATCTGTGTCAGCATCACCAAGCTTCATCATTTCCTCGCCTTTCTCGGTGGTCTCATCTTTGGCTCCTTTCAATTTTGTGCCAACATTACCAATCTTTGTCTTTTCCTCCCCTTTTTCAGTCGTCCTTTCTGTGGCAGTCTCATCGGCTCCTTTCGCAGCATTGTTAGTGTCATCAACCGTGGTCTTCTTCTTCAACTTCTTGCCTTTCCCGCTCTTCTTCTTTGTGTTGGTCCCTTTGGCCGCTTTCACGGGCCCACCAGTATCGCCCACCTCTGCTGCTCCATCTGTAACTTCCGCATCTTTCCCTCCCTCTTTTGCGGTTCTCAAAGACGCTGGATTCACAAGAGCTAGATCAGGTCCTACCACACCAACATCCGTCCACTTAGTTTCCAGTCCAGCAGTTTCAATTTTTGGAAATCCCTCACCTAAATTATTATTGGTCTCATCTGCAGCCATCTCGCTGGTCTTGGCAGGTACCGTCTGACCTAAATTGGTCTCATTTGGATCCGTCCCATTTAAATGTATCATACCTGGCCCTGTCCCATCCAAGCCAGTCATACATGGGACGGTTCCATCAAAATTCATCCCATACAGCTCTTCCGGAGCCATCGCATATAAACTGGCCTCGTTCATCTCTGGCACAACGATATTATTGAGAAAGGCGAAAGAAGGTTCCTGCATCAGTTGTGGTGCTATCTCACTGGCCTCCACTACAGCCATCTGAGATTCATCCTTTGATATTGCTGGCCTCTTGCCATCCTTTTTCTTTTTCTTGTTCAAAATAAAGAGAATACTGGTGAGCATGACACACACTTCTTCAAAATGCAACTTTCATATTTCCCATATGATTACAGAGTTCCCTAAGGACTAACATTAATGATACTTTGCCTCATAAATCTGTGTGAAATCACAACAGCAACAAACTGATTCTTGTTAACCTGACCCTTCTTTCAAAACTGTATCAACAAAATCTGACTCTTTTAAACCTGACCCTTCTTTCAAAACTGCATCAACAAACTCAGATTCTTGTAAACCTCTACCCTTCTTTCAAAACTGCATCAACAAACTATGATTCTTTTAAACCTTACCCATCTTTCAAAACTGCAGCAACAAACTCTGATTCTTTTAAACCCCACCCTTAACTCCGATACTTTTAAACCTGGCCCTTATTTAAAAACTGCAACAACAAACTGATTCCTTTAGTCCTTACCCTGCTTTCAAAACTGCAGCAACAAAATGTGATTCTTTTAAACCTGACCCTTATTTGAAAACCGCTTCCATGCAGCTGGCCTTTTCTTCTTTCTTTATGTTTTTTTTCTTCACATTTTTCTTCATAATTATATATGAACTGTATCCATCAGCAAGGAAGAACACAGTGACACACACTTTGCTGACATGAGGCATCAAATCATGCATGACATGCATTGTAAAGAGAACAAATCAAGAAAACCAATATCACTGGTGTGTCACTGAAGACCAACAAATCTATTGCCTGTAACAATATTTTACTATGCTAAATAAGGATACAAAAAGTAGCAACAGCTTATCCATCTAGTTTCCATGTTTTGACAACTCACCATCAACAAACCAGCCACCTACTGACCAGCCAGCCACCTATTGACCAGCCAGCCACCTACTGACCAAGCAGCCACCTACTGACCAAGCAGCCACCCCACTGACCAACCAGCCACCCACCGACCAATCAGCCACTGACCAGCCAACCACCTACTGACCAACCAGCCACCCACTGACCAACCAGCCACTGACCACCCACTGACCACCCAGCCTCCCACTGACCACCCAGCCTCCCACTGACCACCCAGCCACCCACTGACCATCCATCCACCCACTGACCAACCAGCCACCTGCTGACCAACCAGTCACTGACCAACCAGCCACCCATTGTCCAACCAGCAAACCACAGGATGTCCCCTTTACCTTTCCGCCAGACTCCTTCTTGTCTTTTTTCTTCTTCATCAGATCATCTTTTCCCAGCTTGCCTTTTTTCTTCCCGGCCCCAGCCCCTGTTCAAAATGAATGTCACCTGGGTTAGTCTTCATCTCTGTTTGGGTCGACAGTCACAGTCATTAGTCATATGGTCTGAATAAAGATGTTCGTGTGTAGGTATGACTATGAGTTATACTTTTTGCTTGTTGAAAAATGCTTGACCTGTGAGTGAATGCGTTGACACATGTAACTGGTAGGGTTGACTGTTCTGGATGTGTGTGTGCCCTCCAGACTCAAAGATAAAGTACTCTGTGTTTTACAATATAGAGTGTGTTTATGTTCATGTATTATGCTGTGTTATTTTACCGGTATCTTTTATGCATTTGTAAGGCAAATTTGTGTGTTATTCATAGACAATAAAGATTCTGTATTTTGTTTGGGGGCAACAATCTGAATAGGGAAGGAAGGAGAGAGAGCTCAGAGTGAGAGAGTAATAAAAAAAAAAAATTAAACTGGACCTGACTCAAGGGCTGAAGGCAATACATCACACTAAGGCCAGTAAGAGTAAGCCCCATCAGTTCCACGTCCTCAAACATTATACACAGGCATACTACAGATTGAACTTTTATGAAACTGGTTGCGTCAAAACAGTTAACAATGAAATTTATTCCATCAGTTTTTATGTACACGCAAACACATGGAGGGCACACACACATGCACACACACACACATACGTACACACACACACACATACGTACACACACACACACACACACACACACACATACACACACACATACACACAATGGAGAAATAACTGATGGGACAAAATGGGGATACTGTCAAGCTGGCTTGACACCCTAACATAGAAGAAGTCCGTTGGTAGCACCTACACTGTCTTCTGATAGAGACCATGATGGTACTGGGATAAAGTACTCCTGCACTGTTCGGGGGAGAACATCACATATCTGTGTAACCAGTGTAGAACTAGTCTGTCAAAACATGGGATCAAACATCAGGGACATACATGTTCTTACGAAATACCAACAGCAGGACCAGTGCTGGGCAACCACCGATGGAAGATGGAATCTCCAGCATTATACATGATCCTCTCCCACAAAATCAGTCTCCAGATGCATTTTGGGTATTTTGAGAAGTGATTAATTTTCATAACTGCAACCCCTGCTGATTATAATGACAACTGTAGTAAAATAATTACTGAAGTTGTGGCTGTTTAAAGTTGCTAAACTTTGTGGCAGCCATTTTGAGGAAATGGCCCTAAAAGATTTTGTCTCATTTTATTTATTTTTCTTAATGACAGGGGTTTAGAATTAGCCAAGCTTCTGGAATTTTCATTGCAATAAATTGAACAAAGGTGTACAATATGTTGGGGTCTGTTAATGTTATTCAGCCAAACATGTCATTTTGCACAACATTAATATCCTTTACTCCAGGGTAAGAGCATTTAAACCCAGTTTTAATAATTTAATGCCATTTCTACAGGAAAATATCATAACTACTTGATAATTTGAGGTGTAAAGAAGATAATTTTGCAAAACAATGAAAATCACCTAAATTGACCCTCAGTGGCTATTTCTGATCAACAATGTCAGCAATTTAAGACTGGTTTCGTGGGAGAGGGTCACATATACATGTACCTTCTTTCAAGACAGGCCGACTTCCGTTGGTCAATTAAACTAGAAGTTTATTTCACTAAACTGTGCAACACTGCTGTACATTTTTATTCCAAGAACAGCGGCTGCACTGCAGCATAATGTGAAAATTCATTTAAGATAATCTATTTAAAGCAAACAGCCCCCCCCCCCCCCCCCCCCATGCCTCTATGAAATTTTTACCTGCTGCCCATTTTTTCCTCTCTTCCGCGACCATGTTGCGGTAAAATTCATCACACGGGTGGTCCCAGATGCTCTCTCCTGTGGCAAAGTTGAAGTAGTATATGTGCTCATCTGGATCTTGGCTGAAAAACAAAGTAATCATTAGCATCTCATTTTTGCACAAACATACATATTAAAATGTCTACCTATCTATATATATATATATCTATCTATATAGATACGTATATATATAAATATACGCATGCAATCATACACACACACAAACACACACATGCATGCATGCATGCACGCACACACACACACCACACATGCATACACGCATACACGCATGCACGTACACACACAGACACACACAATACACACACACACACACACACACACACACACACACACACACACACACACACACACACACACAAATGTAATGTTGGTTTGCTGTTGCTGTTTTTTGTCTCTTGAATCACTTGTCATTATTGTTGTCAGTTTTGATGTCTCTAATTTTCAAAATCTTGCTTTCTGTACAGCACACAGCACTGTAATGTTATACTAGCAGTTCACATTCTGTAAGTATTTCAAAACTAATAAAATATTATCATAATTCCAAAATATTTTTTCAACACTGCTGCTGTCTGTCCTCATCCTTCATTCAACCCTCTGCATTGAACAGTACATTTTCTTGTTTCTTATTAATTACAACAAATATTTAAACTATATATTTCAATACCTAGCACATTAATATATTATATACATAAACTTGATAAAAATTGAAATGAAAAACCAAGAACTTGTGCATCAAACAAAGCAACACCAATCATAAACTGTGCAAGTGAATCAATGAGACTATTATTTATTTATTTATTTTTAAAGACATGTACCCACAAAAACATTAATTCATGCTGTAATGAATTATTGCAATTTATGGATCTAACTGGAACACCAAAAAGACGTGCAGTTTAATTTTTTTTAATTTTTGCATTAGCTTTCATAAAGTTTTACATAAAATATTCATATTTCTGTTCCTCTGTATGTGTCTATAAAGAAAGGTCATTAAAAAAAAAAAAAAAAAAAAAAAAAATGGGGGGGGGGGGGGGAGAGAAAGAAGAATGACTCAAAGAAGAAAAGAATGACAAAACATTCTTTTTAAAAGAACAAAAGTTTCCTACTGCAATAGGTACACACATTTATTTACTACCAGTTTGTATGTTTTCTATAATGTTTAACTGGACACTAAATCAATTATTATTATCAAAGTACAGAAATGTTCACTCATCTACTTCAGGTGTGCTGACAGTGCTAGAGTAATTAAGTTTGTTTGTTTATAGTATTTATAAGAAATGAAAAGAAAAGCTAATACAGTGTTTGAAGCAACACATTCTGAAGTTGTTCCCACAAAGTACTTTTCTATAAGCCCTGTCAGCAATCACTCCCCCCCCCCCCCCCCCCCCTTCTACTATCCACATTCCAACTTGGATATCATACTCATTGATATATCACGGTTTAAAAAAACAACCATAAAACGATACATGCATGCTCAGATATTTTATTCAAAGTACACAGTAAGTAAGTAACTTGGTGTTTTACGCCCAGTGAACTAGTGCGGTTATATCAGGGCAAGTCAAAGTACACAGAAGAATTATTCCCTGTTCTAAAGAAAAGACCATTTCTGTTATCCATGCTTTCTTACCAAACCACTCATTTTCTTTCTAGAAAAAAGAAAGAAAAAATCACTTTTTTTGCCAAATTTCACAGCAATCCTAACTTCCACTTTTTAAACTTAACAATTTCCAAAAACTAAACTCACTCTCTTGGTTGTTATTTTACATGAAAAGCAAACAGTCTTTTGTAGACCTGGAATATTTCCAACACTGGCCTTGGTTATGCTGTAAGTAACTTGAGCTGGTGTCTGAGTGACTAACACTTGCATGATTCTACAACAGCAAACACCTACTGAGGTTCAAATAAAATATTTTATAAAAAAACTGAATCAATGACACATAACAAACAAGATCAAACTTTACTGTTAGCTGTTTCAAGACTACTGTTGTGTGTGTTAGTCTCATTATGATTGCAATCACTGGATGACCTAAACATGGTATGATTCCACCACCACAGAAGCGTTTTCATAACCAATGGCATTGGAAGTTTTACTGTACAGAATGCTTTTTCCTTCATCCACCAACTCTAGGAAAGGCACACACAGGTTTAGTTTTCTGCAGTGATACACATCCCATCTCATTCCTTGCTCCATTTCAGACAAAACATCCCCATCTCATTCCTTGCTCCATTTCAGACAAAAATTAACGTTACCTTCCACTACTCGGAACAGTACTAGCAAGCCCATGTTTGCCAAAAGAAAAAATGGAAAGAGACATCAGAATGAACCAGCATAATATTTTCAATAACTTCCCATTGAACATCCCCACTCAATGTTTCTGTATGGGCAACAAAAAGTCTAGCAACATATGCCATATAGCTACTGCCCACACCTACTACGAACAAGACTTAAATAAACAACCAAACAAAACAACCCAGCACTCAAATGTTTGTATTCTTACTCAAGTTATTGCCAAACAACCACACAAGCTAAATCACTACAGTTTAAATAGTTTGCTATGGCACAGCTTTAGCCAGTTTTTGTCAGTTTACTTTGGACAAAAGCAAATAACTGCTTCAAAGGAACCAAAGTACTTCTAAGTTTAACACACACACACACACATACAAAAGTTTAACAAGTTACAATACCAAGGAAAATACTTAGTAAATGCAATAAAACAAATCATGCTAAAGCTTTTTTCAGATTGCCTGAGAAATTACATCACCAACTATCAGGTAAGGGTACAAATTACTAAGCATTAATGAGCTTTCTATATAATATACATATAAAATTCTATTTCAGTTGCAATTACACAAGTTAGTAACTAGACTTAATGTCATGTTATCCACATGGGGGTCAAAGGGAAACAACTACACAAAGGGAAAGGGAACACAGAGCTGAGAAGAAAATAAATAAATATATGATTCAGCGTTCTGACGGGCTGTGCTGTAACACACACAAAATCGCAACTTCAAAGTATGATGGTCGTTCAATAACTACCACCACTGTGCTACTACTACAAGACTACAAGTAGTACTAGTAGCACTTGGCTACATGTAACTGGACAGAAAGAATGGTCCTGATGACTTTTGCTGACACTCGTGACAGCTCTTTTTCCTAAACAACAGCTGTATTCAATCAAACCTATTGGGCAATTCAGCAAAGCTGGTTTGCATGAGTAAATGCCCTTCATAATCTTTCGCGCTAGAAGTCGCAAAAGGTCACAGCTGCACTTCCTGGCCGATTTCAGAGTAGGCACTGGTTCACACCATGTATAACAAAGGAAGCTGAACCTAGCATTGCGAAGCAGTACAAATGCCACTATTGTTGTATTTGCAAGAATTACAGTGGAAAGGTGATGGCAGACAGAAAGAAAGAAAAAGTTTCTGCACTGTTTCCCAGCTGACCAGAAGATTGCGAGTGCCTGGAAAAGTAGTTTTTTGGCAGCCCGTACCACACGAAACAAGTTCTTACTTGGTGCCAGACACACTCTGACTATGGGCCTTAAAAAATGCCTTGAAAGTTAGCATGTAAACTTCACAAGTTCACTCACACCACCTTCCACTGTGAAGAGAGTCTGCACCAAAAATGAAAACAGCCAAGGGACTTAAGCGATGCTGGGTAAGTCAAGGGAGTTAACAACCCCACCTGAACCATCCAATACAATGTGGGTAACAGTCAAGGGAGTTAACAATCCCACCTGAACCACCCAAGACAATCATCATCTTTAATCTTACCATGGCTTCCAGTGTTCAGGCAAGGGAGCCGAGATGCCTTCACGTGCAATCCACAGCAGATGCGGTTCCTTCTGGGGATCAATGCCCACTGTCTGGGCATATTCGTAGATTTCTGTAAACATAAAGCACATGTGATGATGATGATGATGATGATGATGATGAGTTGATGCTTAATGTCCTCAGATGTCATTTGACATATTAGGGACAAGTTGTGACCAATGACGAAGCACGGTTCAATAAAAGCCACATACGTAAGGTGTATGCGTGTTTAGCTGTAACCTGCCACCTGCACTTTTGGCAGAATGACCGGGATTTTTTACGTGCTACTGTGGTAACACGGGGGTGGAACGGATACCGAAATAAGAGTCAGCACAGAAAGTCGACCCCGGAGAAGAAAATTCTCCCGCCGTTCCAGCAGGGATTCGAACCCGTGACCTTTCAATCACGAGTCCAGTGCTCTAACCACTGAGCTATCCCCGCCCCCCCTAGGCACATGTGTGCTAATGAACTGATGATCTGTACTCAAACAAAAAGGGCATATGGGTTTAATGAACTACAATTTTAAAACAAAACTTAAAAGATTTTTTTATTTTTAAATCAGTTATTTTTTATTTTTGTCTAACCTTAAAAACTGACCCAAAACAAGTAATGTCGTTACAAATATGAAATAATATATCTATATCTCTCTCTATATAATATAATCAATCATAATAATATATGCCACACAGAGGTTATTAATATGACCATGCTAAGTTTTAAAAATATCTCAGCAAAACAATTCAATGTGGCCTAAATGCTAGTACCATAGTTCAGAAATTAAAACCAACTATATAATTTTACCATGATCATCAAACTGTCTCACAAACAACATACCCTCTTCAGTTGGAACATAGTTTTCATCATAATCCTCTTCAAGGATTAGTTGGTCGTTGATCATCATCTTGACACCAGCTGATCCCCTGGTCAGACGTGTTTGTTTGTTTTGATGAACTCTGCTCTTGTTCCCCAATGCTACTGCATTGTGAGAAGGAGTGGCTGTGCAAGCAGTCTACGTTTACTATGAACACTTTACGTCCTCCATCCGTCCTGGAAATTCTGTCTGCTGAAATCAAATACAGTTAAGAAAATCACTATACACAGTCAACACAAACACCAATAAGACAAAGTGCTGGATAAAACAAACAGGTCTTTGGCCTTTAGATCCAAATCATTTCTTTCTTTCTTTGTTGCCTTATTCAAGTTATTGTATGTAATAGTATGCTAATAAAGACTTCTGGTCCTTATATTTATAATTTCATGTTGGATATAAAAATATTAAAAACATACACCACTGTTATATCAATTGAATTTGAAAAGGTCTAAATGTTGTTGTTGTTTTTTAAATTATGCCTACAGTTTTAAAATATAAATTTGTAAAAGAAAATTAAGGCATACTCTTTTTGGGAGTTTTCCCATTTTTTCAAGACACTTATGTTGTTTTATCTCCCCCATACCACCTAACCCTGGTCATGATAAAAAAAAAAAAAAACTGACATGGCAATAACATGGATTTAAAGGGAAACCATCAACACATCACCCAAATTTGTTTTGTTAGACATTACTTTTTTACTTCTGCTTCAGTTGTACAGCTATGGAACTAGTAAATGGGCGGGTATGTGTGTGTTTGTGGGGGGGGGGACTTCTGCATGTACACTGTCAAACTCACATTTCAATTCCAACATTACAATCAGCAGTTTTTGTTTAGTTCATGACAAACTCCACCTGTTCTGTAAAATGACTGCTCCAGTATCAGGACAAAAGTGAAGAGAGGCAAATCTCACAACCACATCCTGAATCATGTCAGTTTTACCAACATTCTACAAAGATTTGTTCTGCAGCCTGTCTGGCATTGATTTAGTGCAAGCGCTAAACTGTTTTTGAGGAAGAAATTTATGAAGAATTGTTGATGTTGTTTTTATGATGCATACTTACTCTTAGTGCTACTGCAGACACTCTGTGTGTGTGTGTGTGTGTGTGTGTGTGTGTGTGTGTGTGTGTGTGTGTGTGTGTGCACGCGCGCGTGCGTGCGTGCGTGCCTGCATAAGTGAGAATGAGCATGTGTGTGAACAAGTGCGTTTGTTTGAACGCGCGCGTGTGTGTTCTAAAAATAATATTAGTAACATACGTTTTGAATACCGGGAACAGGGAGAGTTGTCTAGACATGTTTACATGTCTACTTCGTACAGAATGAAGCTATAATTCAAAGGCACTGAGAAATCAACAGGCATTCCCTGTCACACTCACACGTCTACACTGATTTCACAAGTCTAAGCAATCAGCAGGAAAACCGTTGGCAGGGAAGACCTGTTGAAAGGCGTCGTCCACAGATAATTTCGAAGGAACGCCATCACTATAGTGAACTTCCGCTATTACTAAAATGTATGGAGCAAATAGTATGACCGAAACGAAACGGAGAAATATATACTCTATTTTTCTTATGAAAAGCTAGTAACTGTTCCCTGTCCAAAGCGTTCTGACTGATTTAGTTTGTTGATTTATTTTTTCAACTTTTTGATATTGTTTCTGGCTTTTGTGTATGAAGTTGTTTTTGTTCTAACCCAAGCAAGAGGTCAAAGGTCAAGGTCGATTAGTGTTTGGTGCTGAACTGCACGTGTACGCAAGGCAGTGTGACTCTGCAAAGTTTTCCTATTCGACATTTCAAACACATGTGCTGCCCACTTGGCACTTGCTGAGGTAAAGACACAAGTTTTGTTCCTTCTCATGATTCCTGTGGAGGGCATATATTTTTACCATTGGCACCAAAATACGTAAGATTAAAGCTGAAGCAGACGATGTGTTTGAAGACTGTGTTTATGTGACAAAACGCACGATTATCCACATTTCCTGAGTTCCGACCCAGGAGTGGCTGTCAAAATACAGTTAGCTTTGCCCGGTCTGCCATTGTTGTCTGTGGCTGTGGCTTATGTGACAGAAAGCATGATCGCCGCATAGCTGTTTGAGTTCCTGCACTAACACAGACAAGCGGGAGCTCAGCTCTCTTTTTAGGGCGATACATTTAACCAAGGTAGGCCGATGATGGCTTCATCTGTGCCGGTCGGGTCACAGTCCCGGTGACTGCTACAGTGTCGGACGGGTCTAGATTTGCTCTCTCTCTCTCTCTCTCTCTCTCTCTCTCTCTCTCTCTCTCTCTCTCTCTCTCTCTCTCTCTCTCTCTCTCTCTCTCTCTCTCTCTCTCTCTCTCAGCCATGTCAGCAAAATTTATGAATTTTGTTGTCAGTTGCAGAGTGGGATAACCTACAATGTTTGTGATAAAGGGATTCATTCTAGTTTGTGCTTAATCCTTTGTACTATAATTTCTCGGTGAT
Source organism: Alviniconcha strummeri (assembly GCA_963584105.1). Taxonomy (NCBI): domain Eukaryota; kingdom Metazoa; phylum Mollusca; class Gastropoda; family Provannidae; genus Alviniconcha; species Alviniconcha strummeri. The sequence continues at coordinate 28,205,425 of OY757544.1, read as the reverse complement.
GTATTTCTGACATAACCAACAATAACAAAAACGACAAAAATGTGTTCTTGTTTTTGCTGGCTGCTGCCAGATTACCTGATTTTCAATATTCTTCTTAATGTATTTGTTTTCAATATATATAGAACACTATGACATTCCTTGTAATTTAGTATATGACTACAAGCATGTATTATTAATGTATATTAATACACACACACTCACACATGCACATACATGCACATACAAAATATATATATATATGCATGTGCATGTATAAATTATATTGTGTCTACATGTGCATACTTATCACAAGTCAGTGAGTGTATCAACATATTTCCAGTTTTCTTTTACAGATCTGGGCAGAGGTAGACACGCAGCTGAAGAGTTCCAGCACTGTGCCAGACACTTAGAGGATTATTTTGGTCTGTTTCTTTGACTTGTTGAGATAATCCAGACACAGCTGCAAAGCATGGCTTCCACCAGCAAACTCTGGCTCCGACTTCTGCGAAGTATGGCTGCTGTGACAACTGCCAGAGTGAGACCTCAAGTCAAGCCTCACAGGTTTGTAGTGAAAGTGAGGCCTAATGTGTGTCACATGTTTTTTTACTACTACTTAGTCTGCTAGCTGTATATTTAAAATTTAATTTTAAAAAGTGAAAAAGAAGAAAAGAGTACATTTTAGGTTTTCCCATAGAAGAATCATATGCGAAGTAGAGAACAGCATGCAAACTGAACAGAAACTTTAAATGACTAAATAAAATGCCACCACCAGTATATTTATGTGTTAAATAACCTGTTGTAGTGTAATGTACAAGAGTCTTAGAGCTAGTAAAAGTAACTATGTAAAGCGCCTATGCTTAGTGGTTCCTTTAGTGTCTAGACCGTAATGTCCTTATTTGGTAAAGGCTTCAAGACAAAGGTACGCGTTTCCCCGCCGTGAGGGCAGTTGGCATTCCACCCCCAAGCAGACCGCTTTCTTCCTTCTCTGTACATTTTACCATAGCATTATTTAGTAGAATACAGTAGTAAACCATGACGTCCGCAGTTCTTTTATTGATTATGTTGTACGTCTAACTAACAATAGAAAGACTGAACATAACATGTAGGTTCTTTGTTTTATTTTCATATTGGCTATTAAAAACCAAATAAGCAAACAAACAAACAAAATCATTAGCATTTGTGTCTAGGATATTAAACCAAAATTATTATTTTTTTAATCATACAACCACAAGCAGCAACATATTTTATCATGATTTTTTTCTGCATTTGTGGAGCATTTGTTATATTGTCAGGATGTAATTACTGTCTGCATTTAGTTGTACTCAGCCGTTTGTATATTATGTGCATTTCAGAGTCAAAGTGATCACATCTTTGCTGGGATTTGGAGGTGGTGTGTTCAGTTTGTCTTTATTCAAAGTAAGTGCATTTGCATTTTTTTAGGTAAGTTCTTGACAAGATTCCTTGCCTGTTCAGTTTCCATGTAAAGTATTTAAAGTAAGGAACTGATCTGCGTATTTTCACCTTCAAATCTGTTAAGTAACAAGTCTGGGATATAGGTTTTCAGGTTGTCTGTCAGTGTAGTCTTTCCTGGTACTCTCACTCTTCAGTTCCCCTTTAAAAGTTCCTCCACTGTCTGATGTTGTTGTTGTTGTTGTTAGACTTGTTTAATGCAGAGTTGTATCCAGAGAAGTGCTGTCAAGGACTAAGATCCTAGGAGGTGTTTGGAGGGGGCGCTGTATCTGACACGGCACTGTCACCAGCAGAATGATTATTGAGAATGAGATCCCAGGAAGAGTGTGTGTGGGGGGTGGGGGGGAGTAACTGTAACTGACACTACACTGTCACCACCAGAATGATTTTTGCAATAAGATGGGCAGTGGCAAAAGCAATTTTAGTGCTTCATTCATTGTGAGGGACAAAGTCACAAAGAAAGTGTCCATAAACTACAACTTTCGTCCAGAGTAAATAAATACCACAGCAACTGTAAACAACACTGTGTTCAAATTTTTCAGTTTTTTAAAAACCTTTTTCAATGAACTGAGACTGAAGAATGCTGAAGAAGAAAGAGAGCTAAACTGGGAAATCAAACTGACATCATCGCCCTCCCCCCCCCCCCCCCCCCCCCCCTTCTTACCAGCGTAACACCCTACCATTAGGCCAAACTGGCTCACCCACTGTCTGACATGTATAAAAATTCATTGTTCTTTTGTGTGTTGCAGTCGTCCAGCCCAGAGGAGAGTGTGCGGTCACAGGTCAACAATTGGATGTGTGAGCCGCTAACTAGCGTTGAACATCTGGAGGAGGTGTGTGTACACAAACCTACATTTTGTTATCGTTGTCATGACACCTTGTCAGTGAATGTGGGCAAAGATTTTCAGTATCCAGTAACACAGTCCACTCCACTCCCAAACACAAGGAGGGTCACAGAGAGTTACCACCCTTAATCACGGGCTGAGTGGCTAACTGCAAAGACTGATATACACTCCTTCTCAGCAGTTCCGCTCTTCTGCAGACACCTGAGTGTTCAGAATACCATCCTTCTAAACAAAGTCCAGTGATTAGTGCTCTTTCTCTTACTGGGCTCCAGCTGTCTGGAACCAACTCACAGTTTCTGTTCATCGTTCTACCTCTGTCAGTTCTTTTAAATCTTCCTTGAAAACCTTTCTCTTTTCAAAAACCTTTTCTTCAAAGTTGCATTGCCCTGATATATATGACTGTGTGTGTGTGTGTGTGTGTGTGTGTGTGTGTGTGTGTGTGTGTGTGTGCTTGTGCCAAGAAATATATGTCCACTAAAAAAAAGGGTGGTCTGTTGGGTTTTACCCCGGTCTATTTTTAACTCATAATGATAAGTACATTTTTGGTAACATTAGCTGGCAGATTAAAATAGAAACAAAATGATGCAACAGGTAAATCATGACTAAAATAACAGAAAGTCATACAAAAAATCTTTTTTTCACCAGACCTATGTGGGCTAGTTTCTTTAAATAACTTGTTGCTCTTGGTTGCAGAACTCTTCTGACATGAAGTGCAGGATGGAGATACTGATTATGAGGATACAGGTAAAAACATCGAACAGTTTTCCTGGAGACAGAGCTTTCTCTCTGTTTACTGTGTTCAGTTACTTCCCTTGCAGTGAGGGCAGCGCTCAGAAATGGTCAATGGTCTTCAGCAGATAAAGACGATCGTGATCTCTCATCTCATAACCCAAAATCTAAAACAGAATGAGGCCCTGAATGCTCATGCCAAATCAACACACAAGGGAGTTAATTAATGCTCAAAATACATAAGTACAACTACAAAGACCTGAGTCACCTACGGTAACTCTTACCTGGTGTGCGTGTAAATACAAGGTACATAAACTACACCGGAAGTCTTTTTTGTTGTTGTACTTGTGTTAGCTGGTTCAAGTGCTAATTAACTCCCTTGTGTGTTGGTTCATCTCATACCCCATCAGCTTTTATCAGGTGTGTTAAATCAAAGGCTTTAGACACTTCTGTATTGGGCAATTCAGACGGGGTTATTAACTCCCTTGACTTTTGCCCGGCATCACTTAAGTCCCTTGGCTGCTTTTACTTCTGGTGCGTACTTTCTTCACAATGGAAGGCAGTGACAGTGAATTTGCGAATTTTACACTGCCAACATTAAAAGCATTTTTTGAGGCACGTAGTCATAATGTGTCTGGAAATAAGCCATAACTTGTTGCTCATGCTTTAGGATGCCCCAAAACGCATTTTTTCTACGAACTCGCGATCTTCTGATCAGCCCAAAAACGACGCAAAGACACTTTTTGTTCACCCTCCATCCCCTTTCCACAGTAATTTTTGCAACCACAACAGTATTGGCATTTGTACTGCTTCGCAATTCTAATTTTAACTTCCAATGTTATACACAGCGTGAAGCAACGCCTACTCAGAAATCGCTGAATCGCCCAATAATGTTATACCAGTCCATGCAGTTTTCTCAGAATCTAGAATATATTTAATTGAAGTTCAGTTTAAAAAACAAACTACTGCTTGGTAGAGACCTATGCAGATAATTGAAACTTTTTAAATTTTACCAGGCTGAACAGGCTTTATGAAACTGATGTTTGTTTTCATGAAAACATTCCATTCCTTACAAACAAGCAATTTTGCCTCTGTGATTTTATTTTTTTAAATTTGCTGCTGTTTTGCAATTTCATTGTTGTTATCAACTACTGGTGTCAGGTTATAGTTTTATCAGGACAATATGTCACATAGCAGCTCTTTAAAAGCCTCATAAAATCTGAATATACCTTTTCATATTTGGCCAGCTACCAGGAAATCTGTCTTCTGAGTTTCTGCCCTCCCAGTTTATTCATCTTTTTTTTCCTCCAAATCCTCTTTAACCACTTCGTGGAATTTTATTTTTGATGACTTGTGTTTTACCCTTATGAGACCATTATGGTTCATTGTTTGTTAAGAATCAAATGTGTGACTAATCTTCATGAAATATATATATATACATCTTTTTCTGAAAGATATGGGTGTCTAAAGTTAAACAATGTCATTTCAGGCTGAGTTTTGCAAGGCTTTGGAGGAGCTGGAGACTGACCGGAAGTTTGTTGTTGATAAGTGGTACAGGAAAGAGGTAGGATATGGACACAGTTATAGTGTGTGTGTGTGTGTGTGTGTGTGTGTGTGTGTGTGTGTGTGTGTGTGTGTGTGTGTGTGTGAGGGGGAGAAAGAGAGAGAGAGCAAGAGAGAGAGAGAGAGAGAGAATGTATGCGTGTGTGAGAGAGAGTGCGTGTGTATGCATGTGTGTGTGTGTGTGTATGTGTGTGAGAGAGAGAGAGAATGTGTGCATGTGAGAGAGAGAGAGAGAGTGTGTGTGCATGTGTGTGTGTGTGTGTCTGTGAGTGTGCATGCTTGCATGTCTGTGCCTGTGTTGTGTCTGTGCATGTGTATGTCTGTGTGTTTGTGTGTGTTGCTAGCGTTGTTGTGTTTAGCACTCCCACTGTTATTATCCACTGCTATTATTATTGTGCATGTATGCACACACAGATGAAAAAAGAATGCAAGAGACAAATCATGAGTAAAATAACCCAGATTCATGCCACAAAAAACAAAAAACAAATCCCCACCAAACCTGAGAAGGCTAGTTCCTTTAAATCTTTGCTATTTTAACCGAACTGTGTGCAGGGCGGTGGAGGAATCACGTGTGTGCTTCAGGATGGCACAACCTTTGAAAAGGCAGGCGTCAACATCTCTGTGGTGTCCGGAACTCTGCCACCCAGTGCTGTGCAGCAGATGAGAGCCAGGTGGGGCTGGGTGTCTTTCACAACTGAATCTTCATCTGATGTTCCTGTATTTTAAATCCTTTTTATGAGATCCATGGGATGAGGGAAGGGTACTGTGTGGGAAGGGATGCAGGGAGGGGACTGTGTGGAAAGGGATGCAGGGAGGGGACTGTGTGGAAAGGGATGCAGGGAGGGGACTGTGTGGAAAGGGATGCAGGGAGGGGACTGTGTGGAAAGGGATGCAGGGAGGGGGATGCAGGGAGGGGATTGTGTGGGAAGGGATGCAGGGAAGGGGATGCAGGGAGGGGACTGTGTGAGAAGGGGATGCAGGGAAGGGGATGCAGGGAGGGGACTGTGTGGGAAGGGATGCAGGGAAGGGATGCAGGGAGGGGACTGTGTGGGAAGGGGATGCAGGGAGGGGACTGTGTGGGAAGGGATGCAGGGAGGGGGATGAGGGAGAGTACTGTGTGGAAAGGGAGGCAGGGAGGGGACTGTGTGGGAAGGGGATGCAGGGAGGGGACTGTGTGGGAAGGGAGGCAGGGAGGGGACTGTGTGGGAAGGGGATGCAGGGAGGGGACTGTGTGGGAAGGGATGCAGGGAGGGGACTGTGTGGGAAGGGATGCAGGGAGGGGACTGTGTGGGAAGGGATGCAGGGAGGGGACTGTGTGGGAAGGGAGGCAGGGAGGGGACTGTGTGGGAAGGGAGGCAGGGAGGGGACTGTAGGAAGAGGGATGCGGGGTGGGGGATGAGGGGGCTGGTGGGTGACTAAGGAGTTGAAAATAAATCTGATTTCATCTGCCGTCCAAGACACAATCTCTTTTGCCTTGTGAAGTGTCTGGCAGTCAGTTCCAGAGGGCAGGCACATTGTTTCAGAATGACCTTGCTATGCCTGAGTGCTTGTGTTCTCACCAAATGCAGAGATGCTTACATGCTTATGATGCTTCATCCAGATGTGACTGTGCAGGTGACTGGGCAGTGAATATCAAGTAACCAATTATTTACTTGTGCTGAAGTTATGAGGAAGTACCTCTGGTGGAGTTTATGTACCTTGTAGTTACATGCATACCAGGTGAGAGTTACACTAGGCAACTCAGGTCTTTGTTGTTGTGCTTGTGTGAGGTCTTTTGAGTGCTGATTAACTCCCTTGTGTGTTGATTCTGAAGTTGTCACAGTTTAGAAGATAAACACGATTAGAGGGGCTGTTTGTTCTTCGTGCATATGGAACCTGGGAGCAAATGAGGCCCTGCATGGTACATAACTCTGAATCATCTCTCTGCAGGGGGAAGAAACTGGAAGGAGACAGTCTGCCTTTCTTTGCAACAGGTGTCAGCTCTGTCATTCACCCGGTAAGCAACGTTCAGCTTGCACAGTGGTCCATTTTGTTGTGCTTGTTTTATGAAATGTGTGTTTTTGTAATAACAACATCATTACTGCCTGACCAGCAAAACAGATAATAGTAGGACTGATCTTTTTGCACGTGTGTTGTGTGGCTAACATGAACAGTCTTAGTAGTTTTCTTGTAAGCTCACAAGCTGGAGCTATTATTTTATCCAAAAATGTTCACGTGAACAGTACAGACCACAGAAAACTGAAATTAGGCCTAACAATTTTGCCTGTTTGCTGTGAACTGTGCAGATAGCTTACTGTTGACAGTAGCTTTTTAGTTAAATGATGATGATGATGATTGCTTTTATATAGTGCTGTTCTTCACTCTCAAGCAGACTCACTGCACTCACATGTGATTCTACATGAGTGGTAGCTTTTTATAGCACGTTTTTGAATATCTACCAAGGTGGTGTACTTACAGCACTGGCATGGCTGGTGCCATAAGAAGCTGCTGCCATCTTGGCGCAAGTTTTGTGTACACTGTACAACTATGCACCATGTCACTTCATGCAAAGCCACATATGTAAGGTGCATGCGTGTTTAGCTGTAACCTGCCACCTGCACTTTTGGCAGAATGACCGGGATCTTTTACATGCTACTGTGGTAATGCTGACAGTAGGTTTTTAGTTCAGCGGTGACAGTAGCTTTTCTGGTTGTTAATACTCTACTTGAAAATATGCAACAGTGGGATACTGATGAACCATGAGTAGGAGGGGAAATAATTTCACTTGTTTTGGTATTGTCTGTTAGGAATTGCCCCCCTTCAGTCTGTATGCCATTTACTTTGTCACCCTGACATAACCACACTGGTTGACTGGGCATTAAAGACCAAGTTACTTACTTAATTTTCACTTTGTCCTGGTTGCTGATTTTGATTTAATTTAATATTGATAAGAATATCCTATCCTTTTTGTGCTGCACTGTCGTACATCGTATCTGTGTGGTAAGCTATCGTTGTAGCTTTTGCAGCCTACGCACACAGCTTTGTTGAGATTACTAAGGTAACGAGCCATTAATCGAAAAGAAATTATGCCTGACTCCAGTATTGTTTTTGAGGCAGATTTGACAGAGTCATCATCATTGTCACTGCAGCACTTCTGTTACATTGTTACAGTTTGCTGCTGTTATTCTGTTACTTCTGTTTCATTGTTTCTTCTGTTTCATTTTGCTGCTTTGTTGTTTCATTAATTCTGTTACATTGTTGCTTATGTTGCATTGTTATTTCTGTTACGTTGTGCTTATGTTATTTTCCTGTTTTGCTTACATTATTACTTTTGTTACATATGTTACTTCCGTTATTTTCTTACAAAGTTATTCTCGTTACTTCAGTTACATAACATTGTTACTTCTGCAGAGGAACCCACACGTTCCCACGGTGCACTTCAACTACCGCTACTTTGAGGTGACAGAGAAAGATGGGAGCAAACAGTGGTGGTTCGGAGGTGGCACTGACCTCACGCCCTACTACCTGGACAAAGAGGTATGTGAATCACACCCTGCTACCTGGACAAATAGGTATGTGAATGATATCCTACTACCTGGACAAAGAGGTATGTGAACCATGCCCTGCTACCTGGACAAAGAGGTATGTGAATGACATCCTACTACCTGGACAAAGAGGTATGTGAACTACACCCTGCTACCTGGACAAAGAGGTATGTGAACCACACACACTGCTACCAGGACAAAGAGGTATGTGAACTACACCCTGCTACCTGGACAAAGAGGTATGTGAACTACACCCTGCTACCTGGACAAAGAGGTATGTGAACTACACCCTGCTACCTGGACAAAGAGGTATGTGAACCACACACTGCTACCAGGACAAAGAGGTATGGGAACTACACCCTGTTACCTGGACAAAGGGGTATGTGAATCACACCCTGCTACCTGGACAGATAGGTATGTGAATGACATCCTACTACCTGAACAAAGAGGTATGTGAACCACACCCTGCTACCTGGACAAAGAGGTATGTGAACCACACCCTACTACCTGGACAAAGAGGTCTGTGAACCACACCCTACCCCCTGGGCAAAGAGGTATGTGAACCACACCCTACTACCTGGACAAAGAGGTATGTGAACCACACGCTACTACCTGTACAAAGAGGGGTGTATGTGTGTGTGTGCATGCATGTCTGTGCGTGCTCACTTTGTTCTGACTGTGTTTTGTTCTTTGCTTTGTAATGGGCTGTGTGCTCCAGTGTGGAAAAATAGCATACAAAAGAGCACATCATTTATTATTAAGCCTACGTAATGTTGACTGTGCCTGCTGACTGAGGTTTGGT
>OY757544.1:28174013-28191513 GCA_963584105.1 Alviniconcha strummeri | reverse complement strand
AGGCAAACATGCCTCATGTTAACGCGTGTGCTTGGACGCTATACTGCCTCCACGGTCTTATTAATACTCAGACATTTTGGAGGGTGTTGACCGTGTCAGTGGACAGCTGTGCAGAGATAAAGAGTGCCCCATCAGAGCTGTGCAGAGATAAAGAGTGCCCCTTTACAGCTGCATGGAGGTAGAGAGTGCCCCTCCACAGCTGTGCAAAGATAGAGTGCCCCTTCACAGCTGTGCGGAGATAAAGAGTGCCCTTTCATTGACGTAACCAATTCTGGCAGAGTTTGGAGGAAGGTGCTGGAAAGCGATGCTTGGAATGAGAGTGGACACTTGGGACTGGCGCCAGCGTGCAAGATTTGTTGTAGACCTTCATGAGTGGATACTGACCCTGGAAGTGAATCTTGACCCTGGGACTGGGTGTTGACCACCAGAACTGGATGTTGATCGTGAGAACTGGGCGTTTATTTCTAGACTCACGCGGACCCTTATCTGTAGATTATCAGAAAGGGATGCAGAGGCAATTTAATCTTGATCTCCAGAACCTCATGTCTCCTTGTCTATTAGTTTTTATAGATGATGCTGTGTTTGAAGTACAGATTAACAACTATTTGAATAATGCTTGTATCACAAAATAAACATGTTGCCATGAAGACCGGCAGTAAAATGTGTCTGTCAATGCCAAAAAGTGACTTTCACAAAAGTGTTGATTGTACTGGATTCTTGCTGTAAGTAAGTAAACATGGTACTTAACATCCACAGAAACCATGAAGCTTATTAGGGACGGGAAAAAGGGGGTATGGAGGTTGGGGAAGATGGAGATTATATACCTATCACTACACTGTCACCACCAGAATGACTCCTGCATTAAGATGGGCAGCGATGAGAGCCATTTTAATATTAAAAGGAAGTGATGGACAAAGACACAAGACAGTGTCCACAAACCACAACCTTTTTGAAGAGAAAGGAGAGCCAAAGTGGCATTGAACTGAGGTCCTTCCGCTTACCTGCCTAACCGCCATTTAATATCACTGTTTCAGTGGGAAGTGATGGGTAAAGTCACAAGACAGTGTCCACAAGCCACAACCTTTTTGAAGGTTCCCTTGTGTGAATTTTCAACTGCCATGACACTAACACTTAGAGAGATAAGACTATTTTTCAGACATCTCTGGGAAGATAATGTGATTTTCTTTCTTTCCAGAAACTTAGTTTACCTTCAAACTGACTTGATTTTGTGGCCAGTGACAGTGCCAGATTAGCACTGAAATTAGCTGTATGTATATATATCTGCTGTTAAGCAGGACAGAGTGACATCATCCTCTCAATCTACACTACCAGTTTTAGGCAATGGTTCATGTCAGCCATACTGCATATATGTGCACTGCCATTTCTAGATAGTGTTCCAACTTTTTTATACTCATTGCCACACTATTTTTTTATGCAGGGTTCCATGTTTGATATATACAGACTACCATTTCTTGGCAGTGTTCCATGTTTGTCATACATATGTACACAGCTAAGTGTTCTGTGTCTGTTAAACACAGGGCCTCCATGTTTGTCTCATACATGTCACTGCCAGGTGCACATCATATTTGTGTTTTAAAATTAACTGTGGTACGAGATACAACTCCATGCAAGCGAGTGTACTGCAAACTGCCTGATCCCATTCCGCTCTTAAACTAGGTTTGAGAGGCACACTTAGACACAGTTTCACACAAAACACAGGTGGTGTGCGTGAAATTGTCATGTTCGTAAAATGATCATGAAGTCAAACTTTATTCAAGAAAGTGATTTTTTTATACTGTAATCAAAACTGTTCCAAACAGACAGTGTATTTATGGGCAGAATTATCCATTTCTGCTTTGTTTATCTATACTTTTCTTCTCCACATGCACTATATATTTATGCTGTTCTGTGTGTCATAGCATGCAAGTATACTCAAGCCAAAAAGTTCAACAACCAGGAGTCTAATGTGTTTTATAGCCTCATCAAAAAGAATCAGCTGATAATAATCTGTAAAATCATTGACGCTGTGGACAATCACTTTTGCAGATATCTCTGACATTCCCCAGCTGTTTGTCTGCATACTTGACAAAGAGCCTGCTGACTGCAAGCTGATACTTGGGACTGTCTTACAGCTGCACGTTGAACTAAGCCACAGCCACCTGGTGGCATGGGCTACGTAGAGTGTGTGTGAAACTGATTGCATGCTATTGTTGACAGCTTTCACATAGCGCTATTCTCGGCTCATTAGCGGACTCACTGCACTCTTCTTGCATATGACCTTGAATGAGTGACTGTAGCCTTTGTATAGCGCATTTTGGAATATCTATCTACCCCCCCACCCCCCCACCCCCACCCACCCCAACCTGTTTGAGGCTTTGTGGAAACAGTTTGCTGAGGTTTGAACATCTGTGCATTGTTGCAGAAAGTTGTTTAACTTTTGAGCTTGAGTATATTTTAACGTCATTGTAGCTTTCCGGGAGCCTGGTCAGCTGCATTTGTTGCCATATTTTATGTGTGTTTCTGGTCATGGATCTGGTTGGTTTGGTTTGACTTTCCATGACTCCTGTAGAAACTGTTCACCTTCGTTGTTAGTCTACAACTGTGTGTTTGTGTTTCTTGTAATGGGCTGTGTGCTTTGATGGAGAAATACTACTCATAAGAAGACATGATTTGAGCATATGAATGAGTGTAGACTGTAATCTCATATATTTGTGTATGCCACAAGCGTGTATCTGAAACTGAAGTCTTCTTCTTTCTTTCTTTCTTTTTACTTAATCTAATGTCCTCAGATGCTAAAGAGCATTTTAGAGACAATCTGTAAAGTAAGCTTGTTTTGGGATATAAGCTGAGGCCTAAGACACCACTTCATTTTGATGACTATATTTTCATCTTTTGACCCAAAACCAAACTACACAATCTCTCCACAATAATTTAAAAAAAAGAAAAAAAAAAGAGGAACTTTTACAGAAGGTGTCAAGTTTGGTCCAGAAACTCCTGCAATATACATGTTGGCTGTTTTTGTGAAAGATGTGGCCTACTGCCAAGTCCCTAAATCTATATATCTGTATATCTGTATCTAAAACCATGCAGGAACAAGCCCTCTGAGTTCTCAAACAGGTTTTGTTCAAGAGATGGAGGAGATCAGTCTCATTATGGCAAAGTGATCAGCCCTGTTATTTCTTACATAACCATGCCAGTTGTTTGGGAATGGTTTTAGAATTGCATGAAAATGCCACTCTGTTTTTACTGGGTACAGTTCTTGTTAAATATTTGTGCTTAAAATTTCTGAAAAAGAGGGTGTGATACTGAACAATTGATGATCTTTGATACCTAATATTTAGTGCATTGCCGCTTATGCTAATTTATTCATAATCATGAGGCTGGATGTAGCCAGTCAGTGCTTTGGTTTTGGGGTTTTAATTATGCAGATTATTTCATACAGATTGAATACAATTACACATGTATCCAAGAAATCGTTTTGCTGTTGGGGTTTTGTTGATCTTTAACAGACCATTATGGAAGGGTTTTGAGTTATGCAAGTTGTGTGCATCGAACTGTTACCACTGTACAGCACACACGCACGCGTGCACCATGCATGCACGCACACACACACATGCACAATTCTCTCCCTCTCATTCACACACACACATACATACACACACACACACACACACACACACACACACACACACACACACTCAAGAGTTCTCTCTCTCTCCCTCACAAACATGTACGCACACACACACACACACACACACACACACCCAGTTCTCTCTCTCTCTCTCATGCACATGCACACACACACACACACACACACACAGTTCTCTCTCTCTCCCTTACACACACAGACACACACGCACACACACGCACACACACACACATGCACGCACACACACACAGTTCTCTCTCTCTCCCTTACACACACGCGCACACACACACACACACACACACACACTCACTCCTCACAAGAGTAGTCAAGCTATACACTCACGAAGTCACAGAAAGTGCAGACATTCTGAAGCTTTAATGATCAGATGTGTTTATTTCTTTGGTATGAATAAATTTACAACACAAAAAATCCAAGAGGCTACGAATCACTGTGTTCCTATGCACGAGCAAATGAAGTATGTAAATTTATTTTCTTTCAGACTTTTAGTAGATGACTTGTCAGCAAAGTTGGTAGGTTTGCGTCATTCTGTTGTTAGAACATCAGCTGGACTGACTCGGAATTGCAATGAATAATTTTTGATGCATTCAGTTTCTGTTACTTCCTCTGACTCCGAGTTCCAAGAAAGTGTGTTTGTGAGCTTATCCTGCACAAATGCAGTGCAAATAAACCAGAACTGTATTATATTTCCAACAGGACTGTATTATATTTCCAACAAACAGAAAATGCTACAAAGAAAAGCAAGTGCCCAGTAATGTGTAATCACAACGTGAAAATAACTGCCTTATCTTTGATTCAACAAACTTAGGGAATTAATACCACTTGACAGTCATCACACACGTAACGAGACACAACAGAGCTCTGAATCATCTTCACAAACTCCAAGCACTGGTATATGACATCTTTCTTCCAACCATTGCCATAACTGGATATGCCATAGCCTCTGAAATTGGTGCTCAGATAGCAGTAATTTTGGGACACACAACTCAAATCATATCTGGCAATTCTTTTATGTTCATCCACAAATAAAACCAAAATCATTTGAATCAAGAGGGAACTAATTTTTTCTCCTGGGCAGATGAGCCTCATGTTTACATGTGTGCTTCAATGCTATGATGCTTCCATAGTCTGTTAGTACCCAAACCTTTCAGAGGGTGCTGATTGTGTTGGTGGACAGCTGCATGGAGATAAAGAGTGCCCCTTCAATGGCGTAACCAATTCTGGCAGAGTTTGGAGAAAGATGCCAAAAGTGAGGTATGGATTATGTCACCTTCTGTGTCTTTAACTTTCGATTCTCCTGTGATCTTGAAAACAGATAAAGGTCTTCAAAACTGGTATGCAAAAATAAACTCACTGGCGACTCTCACAATGCATAGATTGAATGGTCATGCTTGTGGTGTTTGAGAAAAAGCCAATGTTAAGTTTTGGAGGGTCTTGAAAAAGGTTAATTAATCTCCCTGAATACATGCCAGTTCACTCATTAACTGTGCAGTGAATGTGATCATTGCCTGTGTATGGAACAACCATAGAACAGGTGTAGATATAGACCTTTCTAAACCTACAAAACAAAAAAGCAACTTTCCGTTTGGTCTTTCAGACACCACCCTGATCATAAAATTAGGTCTGGGCTTCCAGACTGCCACTGAGTAGCATCTCTCAGATGAGGTTATCAGCATTCCCACTGGCAATAGTCAGCAAATTTTCAGTGGTGCTTTATCGATTTGAAAAAAACTGATATATATGTGCCCATCAATTATTAGTTAAAAAACAAACCCCCCAAAACAAACAAAACAAACTTTTTTTTAAACAAAACAAAAAAACTGACACCAAAAACCAGAAGGAACATGCACAGACTCCCCACCCACACCCCCATCCCCTCCAAATTGCACCAAAGGAATGTTTTACTCTTGTTATTCTCAGATTTGTTCACTTTGTTCTTTCAGTTTGATTAAGAGGTATCTGTGGTTATGAAGATATATAAAATGGACAGTAACTGATTTTGTACACCATAAAAAATATATAAAATAGTGCCGTACAAAGCCCCTGTTTCAGCAGAGGAAGGCCAGTGTTTTTTGTGCTCCCATTTCTATAGAGGTTTCACTGTTAAACTAGATGTTGCTTTTAATTGAAACGCTTAGTAAAAGGTAACAGTTTCTGATTGCGAGAAGTACCCAAGGAGCAAGCACTCAGAGTACTTACAAAACAAAACAATCAAGAAAATGCTGACAGGGTGAATCATAAAACAAGTCATCAACCTTCAGAAATGACAACCAATCATTTACATCTTGACAACAACCTAGTAAAATGAGGTAGGTCAGACAAAAGTAGGTTCTCAAATGTTTCAGTCATTTTCTTCAAGCGAAATGCGGATACATGATGTCTTATGCAATAAATACATTACATGCGTACTAGTTTACAGCGTATCTAACAGACAGTTGCATTATATATATGCAACTCTATGAACAAAAAAATACTGACAAGAACAAGAACACACAATTTACCTCTGAATATAGGAGAAAATACCATACCCGTATTATGGCACCAAAGTCAACCATAATATCAGAACTGGTGCCTTATGCAGATAACATGTGTTGCTTAAAATACCCATTACCCTTTTGTCTTCATTATAGGTCTAAAGTGAGATGTATATTTTATAAGAGGACCTTCTGTGAGCTCTCTCTCCCTCTCTCTCTCTCATTTGCTCTCTCTCTCATTTGCTCTCTCTCTCTCTCTTGTTTGCTCTCTCTCTCTCTCTCTCTCTCTCTCTCTCTCTCTCTCTCTCTCTCTCTCTCTCTCTCTCTGTGCTCACTTGTTTGCTCTCTCTCTCTCTCTCTCTCTCTCTCTCTCTCTCTCTCTCTCTCTCTCTCTCTCTTACAAACTCATTGAACACACAACTGACCACTGCTTTAAATCTTGGGGGGTGGGGGGTGGGGGGGGGGGGTTCATTTATGTATCTGCTGTAAATTTGTTGTGTGACTGATGAAAATTACATATTGTCAGATTATGTGATCCTGCTTGAGATTTTATTTATCAATTCTTTTTATCAGTGTCCATTATTTCATTGGGCATATTGCTATATCCATCACAGTGTGATACTGTGACCATTTTTTTTTATTATTCATTTACTTGTATATCGATTACACTATATTTTCACCAAATCACCCCCTCATTTCAGTTTGATTTCTTCCATAAACCTAGATTACTGATTTGCAATAAAAAATAAAAACAAATACCTTCTTGAATTTGTATTGAAATTGCCTGATAACCCTACACTGATATAGTATAAACGCTGCAATTGTAAAATGAATTTTCAAAACAGTACGTGTACCTCAATGATAAATTTCACAGTCATCTTTGGTGCCAGTCAACAGAATAATTTGCAAGTAGTCAGAAAACAAGACATGCCTGTTTACATGGCATGGTAAACACCTAATTATTTTTCATTTATAAGAAGTATACTTCAAAGAGATTTTTTCGAGGTAATGTCCGTCTTCCTTGTACTAATCAAGAGGAATACTGTGTTGACTGCTAAGTCTTAGATGTATTGAGGTTAAAAGCAATAGGTCATATTTACAGTAGTTTGCACTCACTATCACTATATCTGCATATCAAACAACAGTTTGAAAATATGTACAAACATGCTCAATGGGGGATTGAAAACTTGTGACTTGAGTGACTACACAAGACTAAATTATACACATGTGAACTTGTCCTGATGTTGACTCATCCTGTGAAAAGTTACACTGAGTATAAACTTTAAACAGACAGCACTGACTTCATGGTATTGACCTGTGTAGGTCAGGTCAGGTCAGGTCCTGCAACAACACCTTGTAACATCACAATCCATGAAGGGTTGGGTTCAGTTTGCCAACACTTTTCTCTAGTTTTGAAACAAGTGATTTTATACACACACACGCACACACATATATACACTTTACGGAAATCAATAAATGAATGTATAATTTGAGTACTTCTTCCCCAGCTTTAATCCAGCAACATTTAGTCCCAGCCTGGGTTTGATTTTTGGATTTCTTTGCCAGCCAAACAAAATCTGTTGCAAAAGCTTAAACAAAATTTGACAGGAACTTTGTTTACTGATTTCAGGTATAATAAGAACAGAAGAATGAAAAAAAAAGCTTTTCCTCCTTTTAAATTTTTCATTCTACTTATTTTTTTTGTTTTGGTAACAACATTCAAGGATAACTGTATAAAAAATATATTTAAAAAAAAAACAAATAAAGAAAAGGTAGATCTAACCAATCTGCAGTTCTGCTTCCATTCATGACTTGTGATCGCCATACATTGCAAACTTTATTACTTTATACACACTGATACAAGTAGACAACCATATTGTAGGCCTGCCCTTTGTGCCTCGCTTTGACCTTCAGGTCACTCACGGGAAATGCAGAGTTTCTGTAGCTGAAATTAATGTCCCACCACATCATGCCAGGAAACGTTTCTTAAACAAGGAGCTCCTGACACTGTGCCAGAATTCTGGCATCATAAGCCACACAGACACAGAGAGAGGGAGTGCGAGAGCAAGAGAGAGAGAGAGAGAGAGAACCAGTGTACTATGCCTGATGCGGTCAGTGTGAAACAACTGCTACGTCAGCATGACTACATGCATGTGAGGTTACAAGGTACGGTGAGAACCTTCATCAGTGATCTCTAAGTCCCTGGAAGGAGGTAGCTTCAGGCTATAAATCAAACAAGTTCTGAGACAGCTCTGATCTGAAAAGAACAAAGTCATGAGACACAGTGTAATAATGTCACAACCATTAAAACATCATATGATGAGAATCCATCTGCCGCTTCCAAGATGAGAGTGAATGAACACACTCCTCTTTGTCACAGAAATCTTTCTCAGCGTTTAGTCCGTTTCACACGAAACTTGAGGTATGCAGTTACGAGCAGGGTGATGGCAGTAACAAATTTCCGTCAAATGTAGTCACCCACCTGCAGTCAGCTATGAACACGGCAAAAACAGCATGGACATTTAGAACAAGTCCTGCCTCTGTAGTACAGTCACTGGGTATCATAGTGTATCAATTCTAGATGAACACCAGGAGTCCATAGCCATATGGACGAATACAGTCACAGGCAGCCATGAAGCTGCTACAAAAACCATGCTTTGCATTTGTTCATGTTTGTTGTTTTGAGAGCAGTGTCAAGAGTGATACCTCACATAATACACTCATTTGAAACATGCTGAGACAGACATGACTGCACATTTCACAAAGATTAAGCAGAAGAGTTTCTCGTGTTCAAAGGTACGCACCTAGGGGCATGCTGAGTCTTTCTCTCTTTTCAACCCCTTAATGTCAGTTAGCACAGCACCAGAAGCACGTAATTCAAACAAGTTCATTTTCTGTCAGCCAGCGTGTCCAAACAGTTCTATATCTTCATCAACAGCAAGCAAATAAGAAGTACTTGTTAGAGAGCACCTTCTCTTCCATCTTCAAGCAAACTTAGAAGCTTCTCTGATGTTGAAATCATCAAGCACAAATGTTCCAAACACCTCACTGCTCCTTGCAACATCTCTAAGCTTAAGCTAGTCAACAGAGAAGCTGAATCAACTGTCTCCAATTTCACTAACAATCTCATTTCACTAAAACTTGTTCTTCAAATTAGTCAACAGCCATTTTAACCAATCAAATGCGTGCAAAACGGCAGCCAGTCATCTTTGCTGTGTTCTTCAGTCAAAACGCCAGGATGCTTGTCCAACTAGCGCCACGCTGTCTCAGTAGCCACACAGCTGCACGTTCTCCATCTTGTTGGGGTCAATGTCCATGACAGAGGCAAGGCTCTTCATGAAGTACTGGTTCACCTCGTTCATGGTGTCTGGCCATCGACAGCGAGGGCAGGAGCAGTTACAGTGGGGCCATGGGCACCGGTCCAGCAGGTGTTTCCGACACTGCCCCATCCCTGATCCTGTCCCCGTCTCCCTGCGGCTGCGGTCTGCATCCCTCTGGCGTCCACCAACTGAAAACGGGGAGTGGAGGGAGGGGATAAATCCAGGATTAAATTTCTTCTGGGTTTTTGAAAGTTTTGGTGGGTTTTTTAATCCAGTAACATGCTAAGAAGCTGTAAACCATAATATATAAAAAAAATATATATAAAAGAAAAAGAAAAAAAGATGAAGAAAAAGCAAGTATGACTACAAACTGTACTGTACAAGATTCTGGAATACCAAAAGCCTTGATAAATGGAAAATGAATGGGGAGTGAACAGCAGCTTTTGTTTTTTTCCCTCTGGTGTATTGTATCTGTGCAACAAGAAAAATGCCTTTCTTATCCTCAGATATACATACCAAGCCGACAGGTTGCAGCAGCATGTTCTAGCAGTGCACATTTGTCTTCTGTTGCCTTTCCTTCACGATTTGTGTATTCCATTATCATCTTAACTTTGACAGAGTAATGAGAGTTCAAAGAACCATAGCACTGAAAAGCTTTTGAAGCCTGAGACCTTGAACTTTTAAAGACCACATGGTGACGTGACTAGCTAAGTTCAAAGCAAATGGACTTTAGTAACCATGCTCACCTCGGTTTTTCCTCTTTCGGCGATTCCTCCTCCTCCTCTTCTTCCTCCTCCTCTTTTTCAACTTCCTCTTCGCCTCACTGGAGGGAGGGGCATCAGCCAAAGGTGTGTCATTGCGGGAGCTCAGCACTGTCTGCATTCTGCAATAGACCATACCTAGTCCTTTAGCTGTCTGCATTCTGCAATAGACCATACCTAGTCCTTTAGCTGTCTGCATTCTGCAATAGACCATACCTAGTCCTTTAGCTGTCTGCATTCTGCAATAGACCATACCTAGTCCTTTAGCTGTCTGCATTCTGCAATAGACCATACCTAGTCCTTTAGCTGTCTGCATTCTGCAATAGACCATACCTAGTCCTTTAGCTGTCTGCATTCTGCAATAGACCATACCTAGTCCTTTAGCTGTCTGCATTCTGCAATAGACCATACCTAGTCCTTTAGCTGTCTGCATTCTGCAATAGACCATACCTAGTCCTTTAGCTGTCTGCATTCTGCAATAGACCATACCTAGTCCTTTAGCTGTCTGCATTCTGCAATAGACCATACCTAGTCCTTTAGCTGTCTGCATTCTGCAATAGACCATACCTAGTCCTTTAGCTGTCTGCATTCTGCAATAGTTAGACCATACATAGTACATAGTACTTTAGCTGCCTGCATTCTGCAATAGACCATACCTAGTCCTTTAGCTGTCTGCATTCTGCAATAGACCATACCTAGTCCTTTAGCTGTCTGCATTCTGCAATAGACCATACCTAGTCCTTTAGCTGTCTGCATTCTGCAATAGACCATACCTAGTCCTTTAGCTGTCTGCATTCTGCAATAGACCATACCTAGTCCTTTAGCTGTCTGCATTCTGCAATAGACCATACCTAGTCCTTTAGCTGTCTGCATTCTGCAATAGTTAGACCATACATAGTACATAGTACTTTAGCTGTCTGCATTCTGCAATAGACCATACATAGTACTTTAGCTGTCTGCAATAGTTAGACCATACATAGTACTTTAGCTGTCTGCATTCTGCAACAGTTAGACCAGACATAGTACTTTAGCTGTCTGCATTCTGCAACAGTTAGACCATACATAGTGCTTTAGCTGTCTGCATTTTGCAACAGTTAGACCATACATAGTACTTTAGCTGTCTGCATTCTGCAACAGTTAGACCATACACAGTACTTTAGCTGTCTGCATTCTGCAACAGTTAGACCATACACAGTACTTTAGCTGTCTGCATTCTGCAACAGTTAGACCATACACAGTACTTTAGCTGTCTGCATTCTGCAACAGTTAGACCATACATAGTACCTTTACTATGCATGCTGTGTAATTAGTGTCCATGTGCAAAAGAGAGTGAGGAAGGCGATGGGTAGAGACCGTCCATGTGTATGCATATGCATGTGTGTAAGCATGCGCAAGAGACGGAAGGACAGAGAGATTCACAGCAGATCTTCTCACAGTTCCCTCTCCCCTCCCTTTCTCCATCATCTTCGCCAAGCACGAGCAGGTAGCTGTCTATATGGAGTTAAATGGGCACTATACAAGTGGACGCTGACATTCACATGTATTATAGAGCGATTGAACACATGCAAGATGAAGCCCATTTATTTTGGACATTATTCACTGGATGGAGTTTTCATTAGGTGTTGCAATATTTTCTGTTTGTTCACATAGATTGTGTTTGATACTGAAAGTATATGGTTTTGGTTCATAATGCATTTTGAGGTGCAGACTGATGAGGCTTTGAAAAGACAACATAATAATAAGAAGAATAACTCTCCTGTAGTGCTATGCTCTGGGTATGATTCTGAGCTTGGAGTGCTGTACATTATTAACAACAACAGAATCATGACATTCAGATAAAAAGACAAGTACTGTATATGTGTAAAACAACACTCAAACATTCAATACCCAACCCACCACACACACACACACACACACACACACACACACACACACACACACACACACACACACACACACACACACACACACACACAAACACACTGTGGCTGATGAAATGGTAGTAGCAGCAGCCTCTCACATTAATCCTTTGCTTTGCAAGCCTCCCTCCTACCCTCAGTGTTAACTTCAGGTTTTCACATGAAGGCATTGTGGAAGGGATTGTTTTGAGGCTGGATAGAGTAAGCAAGCCATTTGATCTTCTACACCCAGTCAAAGGCTGGATATAAAAGCTGTTCAAAAACAAATTTTGAGTTGCCGGAAGTACCTGCCTCTCTGTCGTTGACAGACAGGTGCCTTACCTGTTGGTCCGGAGGGGCTGTTCGACACGAGCGTGGTGACACGGCGAAGCCACAGTCAGACCATTCTCCTCCCAGCAGTAGATGGACTGGGACAGTGTCACACCGTCAATGGACAGCTTGTGCCATTCACTGTCAGAGAACAGAAATGAGGATTAAGACTGTCAGACTGTCAGACTGTTCTTCTCCCAGCAGTAGATGGGTTGGGACAGTGTCTATGAACAGCTTGTGCCATTCACTGTCAGAGAACAGAAAGGAGGTGTAAAACTACTGCATACCCCCTCCCCCCCCCCCCCCTTCCCAGCAGTAGACAGACTGGGACAGTGTCACTCTATGGAATGAGAAGTAAGCCGGTCAGACCGCCCCCCACCCCCTTCTCCAGCAGTAGACAAGACTGGGACAGTGTCACTCTATGGAATGAGAAGTAAGACTGTCAGACCGCCCCCCACCCCCTTCTCCAGAAGTAGACAAGACTGGGACAGCATCTATGGACAGCTTGTGCCATTCGCTGTCAGGGAACAGAAATGAGGAGCAAGACAGTCAGACCGTCTGTGCCCCCCTCCCCTTTCCCCCCCTCCCCCAGCCCCATCAGCAGATGGACTGAGACAGCATCACACAGTCTATGGACAGCTTGCACCATTCGCTGTCAGAGAACATAAACAAGAAGACTATTGCTGAATCGCCCCCCACCCCCCACCCCCGCCCCACCCCCCAAAAATAAATTCAATAAAACAATAAATGAAAAAGGTGGCATGCATTTTGCTAAATATAGAAAGCCCCCAAAGTCAAATATGAGCTCTCTTCAGAGCTGTGTACACATTAAAATGTGTGTTTCAGGTAATTTTTAAGTCTAATTTACGTGGCTAAAACTTACCTGTTCAGTAGTACATCGTGCGACACGCAAGCAGGAGCAAAGGCAGCCCTGAAAGCAAAAGAGGTTTTAAAATGACTGGACTGTGGACTGACAATCAAAAAGACCAACAGCAAGCAACAGAAGAGAGAGCAAAAGGTTAGAGATATCAAGCAGGTATAAAGAACAGAAAGTGAAACAATTTTATAACTCAAAGACCAACTTGAATGCTGAATGGAGGAGGGTCAGGAGGGTAAGTAATTAAGTAAATTGGTGTTTTTTATGCCCAGTCTACTTACTTACTTACCCTCCCGACCATCGTCCATCCAGCATTCAAGTTATTGACTGATTATGAATATTAACACCCATTCAACCCGAAGGTCATAGGGCAAAATGTAAGTCACGTCATCAAATCTGAAGTAAGGAGTAAAAGTCTGATTCTCTGTTCATGTTACACACCACTCACTTTATGTGAGATGAGGATTGGAAAAAAATTAAGTTGGATGAACCAAGAAGGCTAGATACAGAAACATAGACAATTCCTAGCAGTGGGCAAATCATGCAAGGCTATGATCTGACCTACTCCAGGTTTAAAAAAGAAACTTTGATCTCTCTGGACTCTCAGCACATATAACCATGGCTCTGTGTCAGTGCTCCTGTGTTTGTCCCTAACATGTCAGCCTCACATTTGAGGACATTACGCCCCACACCATCCGTGCCCATTCCACCCTCCCTCCCACACACTGACCCCCAACATGGATTGGAACATGTGAACGCATAAAGTCGAATGAAGAACGCAGAAGCACAAGAATGTGTGAAGAACAAAGAGAGGTGTAACCGTGTAAACCGGGCCTACTCACGACGTGTTCATCAGCGTGGCCTTGACCTTCTCTCCAAGCTGCAGAAGGTAGCGCCACTGGTCGCGGCTGAGGTCTGTGCCCCTGGTCTCATCAAACACGTTGTTCACCTTGATCTGCGCTGCGTCGTACAGGTTCTGAACGATGTACACCTCAGCTGCAATGCACGGTACCACAAAGAACCTTAGCCTTGACTTGGGGACATTTTTGTTTTGTTTTTAATGTAAATTTATATTGGTGCAACCTGCTGATACATGTTATTAGCATGATAATGGTAAGATCAGTCTAATATCTCTTATGTAAAAGGACTGCCCTATGGTGAAAATTCCAGTTACAAATTGTACTACACCTGGTCCCAACGATGGCAGCCACAGAGTGGCCCATTTGCAAGTCATACTGCACTACAAACCAATCCAGTACAATCCAGTTCTTCTTCTTCTTCAAATGTTGCCTTACCTCCACAGAGACCCTATGGAATATTAGGGACGGAAAGCCCAGGACGGCCACTTCGACTTTCACATTGTTATGTTCTTTCTATTGTTAGTTAGATGTAGAACATAATCAATAAAAAATAAATCATGGTTTACTACTGTATTCTACTAAATAATGCTCTGGTAAAATGTACAGAGAAGGAAGGAAGCGGTCTGCTTGGGGGTGGAATGCCAAGTGCCCTCACGGTGGGGAAATGCCTACCTTTGTCTTGAAGCCTTTACCAAATAAGGACATGACGTCTAGACACTAAAGGAACCACTCAGCATAGGCGCTTTACATAGTTACTTTTACCAGCTCTAAGACTCTTGTACATTACACACATAGCTCCTGAGCTCTAAACAATACAATGCCATACAACTTTATTAGCTATGGTGGTGCACAGACGTTTGCTCTCTGGCATGTGAATTGACGACCCTTGGGTTTGCTGAAGAGTTAATCCCCCTCCATGAGCGCTTATCTCTACCTACAGAGGTCTCCACACTGTTGTAAAGAAAAACGGAGCAGACAAAGACAGGTGTTGGTGTTGGAGAAAAAATCCAGATGATCTGATCAACAATTACATCATATGCAACAGCACAGGTCATTAGAGTTGGAGAGAAGATATAAGGGAACTGAGCATATTTATGTATAAAGACAGGAAGTTGATCAATGATCATGTCATATGCAACAGCACAGGTCATTTGAGTTGGAAATAAGATATATGGGAATTGAGCATAATTATGCATAAACATGGGAATGGCTGTCCCCTACAAGGGTTGATAAACCAATGAACCTTTGATGAAAGCTGGCTTGATGGGGAAGGTAAAGAGACATACTTTTCAGGGTGGGGTAGAGGCGATGGCCGAAGTAGCAGCGCCAGACTTCAGTGGGATACTGTGAAGAGCAGACTCTGGGTAGGCGGGGCTCCCACAACCTGGTTGAAGACAGAAGAAATAACCATATTCATTCACTGCACTGAGTGACTGGTTCACCTTGACCAGTGATTTACGGTATTCTACCATTTAAGATCAGCATAAACCAGAAAATAAATCAGCAATCGGTCAGACTGTTACTTTCTTTGACAAGTTCTGAACAAAAAGCTAACAAAACAAAAAACACTGCACAGAGCACACAGAGAGAGAAAGAAAAAAAACTGAGAAAGAAGGAGAGGGGGTGCACACACATGCACCTGCGTGTGTGTGTATCTGTGTGTGTGTGTGTTTGTTCGTGTGTGTGTGTGTGTGTGCGTGCGTGCGTGCGTGTGTGCGTGCATATGTGCGTGCATGCATGCGTGTGTGTGTGTGCGTGCGTGTGTGAGTGTGTGTAGTCATGAATTCATAGAAGCATGGTCAAACTCACTGTATGCCCCTCTGTATGCTGACGATGGGCGGGCAGCTGTAGGCATTGTGACAGGGTCGACCCCTGTACGGTTCATTGTCTAGGAACCAGCCAGCATCCACCAGGCCACGGACCTCCACCTGCGGGGCCCGTGACTTGACAAGGTCTGCGATGCGGTCAAGGTTGACCAGCACACCTGTCCCGCCAGCACTGTTGAGTTATAAAAATCTTTGAACTTCGGAACACGGTGCAATGTGTCAAAACAGAACCTCCTAACCCTACAAGACTCAAGCACCTTTCCAATAGAGAGAAAATCATGAGACTTAGCGCCTAAGCATAATGTATCCACAATATCTCATTTCACATATTCTTTTTCTTTTTTACAGTGATCTTGATACAGTATTTTTTAAGTGCCGCCCTACCCCTTCCCTCCACCACCCCCTGCCCAACTTGTGGGCCTGTGGGCCAGTGTGGTCCTACAATTTTGTAAAGAAGGTATCTTCTGAGCTGCTCAATCTTTTGTAACCAATTGGTAATGTATGAGGGCAGCGAGAGCACACACACTGACACACACACACACACACACACACACACACACACACACACACACACACACACACTTATACTCACATACATCATACACATACATTACAAACTCTCTCTCTCTCTCTCTCACACACACACACACACACACACACACACACACACACACACACACACACACACACACACACACACACTCACATACATCACAAACAAACAAACAAACAAACTCTCTCTCTCTCTCTCTCTCTCTCACACACACACACACACACACACACACACACACACACACGCACACACGCACGCAGGCAAGCACACTGAGACACATACACACACGCACTGACGCACGCGCGCACGCACGCACGCACACGCGAAAAAAAATTGTTTGTTAATTTTGTCTTACGCAGTTTGCCGTGTGGGCCGGCGGAATAAAATAGGTCACCCTGCTCATACTTACAAACGGTCCTAGTAGATTCCCGTGGTGAGTGCCTTTGGAATATAAACAGGAGCCAAAACAGGTGCCAAAATGCCCCTAATATGTCGGCCCGACATTCGAGGACGTTAAGCCCCACATCATCATCAGGTGCCAAAACATGTTACTGTGCAGTAATAGATAGACACATGGTTGGTTTTTGACGTACCAGTGAATTAGACGAACTTGTTAGTGACTTGTGCTTTCAACTGGTGTAAAGGCATTTTGAACGTGTGATTCACGCTGAGATGACCCTATGCAGTTGACTGACAGGACGTTAAAGTACCAAGAGCTAAGTAACTTGTGTACACGGGCGTTATATCTTGTACTCCTACCTTTCCTATGGCGAGGCCACTTTCTGGAGCTCATGAAGTCCGGCATGAGACGCCGTCGCTCGGCACAGCTCGCCTTGTCGAAGCAGAACCAGCCACCTGCACACCGTCAGTCACCACCACTCCGGTTCAGTAAAACAACCTTTAGGCGGCGTGCGGGAACGCCCATATGCGATCT
>OY757544.1:28119500-28173813 GCA_963584105.1 Alviniconcha strummeri | reverse complement strand
AGTAACGAAACAGTAACATGGCTCTCATCGCTGCCCATCATTTTCGGTGCAGGAGTCATTCAGGTGGTCACGGAGCAGCGTTAGGTATGGTCTCCCTCTTTCTCCCACCTCCTGGGATCTCGGTCCCCGCCAACAGCTCTTCGGAGATAACTCGGCGTTAGACACGTTTAACCAAACCTAAAAACACTCTCTCTCTCTCTCTCTCTCTCTCTCTCTCTCTCTCTCTCTCTCTCTCTCTCTCTCTCGCTCGCTCGCTCTCTCTCTCTCTCTCCTCTCTCTCTCTCTCTCTCTCTCTCTCTCTCTCTCTCTCTCTCTCTCTCTGCCAGTTCTAGCTCAAAGGCGAGATTTCTGTCATTGTCGAAGAACCTGAAACCAAACTGCGCGGTGCACAAACCCTTTGAAGCTTTTGAAAGGCGCCAAGTGCCTCAAGTGGTACCATAGTTGGAGCACCAGCCCTGGAGGAAAGGCGTGTTTTCCACACCTGTGTCGGAGGCAGATGTCAACTCCTCAAACTCTCTCGCCCTGCATGGTGGTGGCTTTGCGAGCTGCCCCCCCGGGCCTCAAGTCTGGCCGAGTCCGCGGCCTGCGCAGTTTGCCAACCCTTCTCGCCACTCTGCGGCCACTGCTGGATCAAAGAGGGGGCCGACACGAGCGACCCTGGCGTCGGTGTGTTTTGTGTAGCGTACGGCCGCTGGTGACAAGATAAACGTGGGCAGTCTCGGTTCCATCGACAGCTCCTAATGGTTTGAAGTGGCCGTACGTCGCCTTCCTGTCTCAGAGGGGGGTGACGGCTTCAGTGCCGGTCCGGTTCAGGAGGACGACTTTCCCACGATACCCCCCTTCTCTCTCTCTCTCTCTCTCTCTCTCTCTCTCTCTCTCTCTCTCTCTCTCTCTCTCTCTCTCTCTCTCTTCGAGCTCTCTCTCTCTCTCTCTCTCTCTCTCTCTCTCTCTCTCTCTCTCTCTCTCTCTCTCTGAGCTCTCTGTCTCTCTGAGCTCTCTCTCTCTGAGCTCTCTCTCTCTCTCTCTCTCTCTCTCTCTCTCTCTCTCTCTCTCTCTCTCTCGGTCGTGCGTTAAAAAACCCCACCCCTGCCATGGCAACAGACCATTCAGCTTTAATGAAGGAAGCACCAACAGAAGAAGAAGAAATGCAAAAACAAGAAGGGGCAGGTTAAAACAAATAGAAAAGGCACGGAACCCATACAGAGTTCCAGAGCACGTACTGTGAACATGAACATTTTATTCCAAACACCCTCACTACTTTATTTTAAACCAGTGACAAATCTCTCTCTCTCTCTCTCTCTCTCTCTCTCTCTCTCTCTCTCTCTCTCACACACACACACACACACACACACACACACACACACACACACACACACACACACACACGTCCAGTAACTCAACACTCACCCAGCATAGCTGCCGTCATTGCACGTGACGGGAGAATGACGTAACCGTTTCCGTCGCAGCTGCGGCATCTCCGTGTTGCCGCACGAGTGCGTCATGATGGCGATGTTGCGCAGCAAGGCCTGGCCCCGGTTCCCCAGCTCTGTCAGGCGGTCCACGCTCAGCGCGATGTCGTTGGGACTCGAACCTCGCTGGGCCGCTCCCAGGGTGCAGGTGCACGTGGCCAACGTCAGCGCGTACAACACCCGTAGCACGTGCAGCCCCGTCACGTAGCGGGGGCACCGAGCCTCCATGCTACCTCTGGCAACAGACAGGTGAGCGGGCTTTTGTCATCAACAGGTCTGGGAACAGACAGGTGAGTGGTCTTTCGCTATTAACAGGTCTGGGAACAGACAGGTGAGTGGTCTTTGCCATCAACAGGTCTGGGAACAGACAGGTGAGTGGTCTTTGCCATCAACAGGTCTGGGAACAGACAGGTGAGTGGTCTTTGACCATCAACAGGTCTGGGAACAGACAGGTGAGTGATCTTTACCATCAACAGATCTGGGAATGACGCTGGGGTGTTTAACAATGAGGTGGAACACAAAAGTAAATCTTATCAACGGATAATAATCGGAATTTGTAAGGTGCCTGCCCTGCGGCTCAAAGCGCTGAACAAGCATAATATAACGCAACAGATCTAGGAATGACGCTGAGGTGTTTAACAATGAGGCGGAACACAAAAGTGAGTGGCTTTTGCCATAAACAGGTCTGGGAACAGATAGGTGAGCGGTCTTTTGTCATCAACAGGTCTGAGAACAGATAGGTGAGTGGTTTTTTTTTTACCATCAACAGGTCTGGGAATATACAGGTGAGTTTGTTTTTGTTTTTTCCATCAACAGGTCTGGGAACAAACAGGTGAGTGATCTTTGGCCATCAACAGGTCTGGGAATAATGCTAAGGTGTTTAACTATGAGGCTGAACACAAAAGTGAATGTTTTGCCATCAACAGATCTGGGCATGAAGCCATATATATATATAACATTAACCGTAAGATGGAGGGAACTACGGTAAGACATAATTAACAGTGAAACTTCTGGTCGCATGTGAGAGGATTCCGCCGACAGAGTAAAATGATCTGCCTGTCGGCACCTGGTGACGCCACCTGTGAGCGGTCACAAGGAGGACGGACTGCACGTGTGGGGAGCTAAAGGGCAGCCCACAATTAACTGGACATGCGAGAGCTCAGAAGCTTTGTAAAAGTCGAGGTGGCCGTCCTCTGGGCCTAATAGTCCGTATGGTCGTTGTGGACGTAGAGCCCGTTCTTAACTGGGCCAATGTTTGTTCGCCCGAACATACTTCGGACACTTCGACGAACTATGATTCGTTTTTTAATTGAACTTTTAGTTCGCCGAATATGGTTCGGACAGTCCAAACTTTACTTCATTCTCAACTGGCTTGTAATGAGATGCAAGCTTCGGCCCGAACTTGCGGCAGACGCGCAGCAGACAGCATGATCGAAAATGTAGGCTAAAGTCAAGTCAGGTCAAATCAATATACTTTAATTATCTCTCACAGGGTAATTCAACTAGCTACTATCTCATTCTGGGTCTCCGAGACAAGGCTGCGCCTTCCACAAGTCAACAAATAAACAAATTCCCTCCGAAGCGAGTGAAAAACCTAGCGACACCGTCATCCATTTTTATTTTTTTCTTCATTCACAGGAGAGTTCTGCTCTCAGCCAATCAGAGGCAATGATCGTCCAATAGGGCGAATGTTCCCAGAACATGTTGAGCGAAGGTTTTTGGACCCCGAATATAGCTTCGACGAATACTTCCAACTAGGCTCGCGAAGAAAAGTTGGCCCAGTTAAGAACCAACTAGCTTCGCCGAATACTTCCAACTAGCTTCGCGAAGAAACATTCGCCCAATTAAGAACGGGCTTAAAGCAACATTGAACTTGAACTCGCTGAATAGCTCAGGAGCTGTGTGAAAGTGAAGGTGGCCGTCCTGGGCTCCCCGTCCCTAATGGTCAGTACGGTCTCTGTGGACGTAAAGCAACAGTGAACAGAACCGCGGACACGCTGGAGAGCTGTGCGGCCGATGGCCAGTGTAGCGCAACTTGCCGTAAGGAACGAAGAACTCGTAAACTTTATTTTACAAGGACTGTACAATAGGTTCACTCAAAACCTAACACCTAGTCCTTGCTAAGCTGCTGATGGCTAGGAGAGTTTGAGCAAGCAAAGAAGCAAGCGAGTGAGTGAGTACATGAACGGGGATTAACCGAGTTAATTTTTAGCAGTATATCAACTTTCGGGTCTAGGAAGCAAGACTGCAGTTTTCTTGGATTTGCCAGCCCCTGGGGAGTGTCATCTCGTCTTTTTGGAACTAGCCCGGCTTTGAATCCGACATGAGACTTGTGCGTGCACGTCGGTTGTTTGTTTCGCTGCATTCTCCCGTCTCGGTGGACAGACCACGTTTTTCTTTTTCACGTGGGGAAATTGAAAATGTGCCAAGACGTACGTACTCGTAAACTTTAACAGGTGCTAGAAGTTTTACGAGTATGTTTAAAGGTAGCATCGCATATTAAATCATACAGTATAAAAATAAATAATCATAACTGTGTGTGATCATCTTCCGTCCCGGGAGCGTAATAAACATCCTCGTCGATCACTGGCATGTTGACGGCACGTGATACCTGGAGGTGTGTCGGGGTAAGCAGAGGTATTGTATTTGTACACCTTTTAGTTCGTGACCTTGTCAGCCACTGGACACCTCAGTGGATGGATTCTAATCACATTTCCTCTTCTTCGATTACCCTCGGTATTACCAAACTGAATAATTTACGAGGCAAGAGGGACGAGACTGAAGGTGTCTATAAATAGACACAGGCCCAGGGCTCTAAATACACACACACACACACACACACACACACACACACACACACACACACACACACACACACACACACACCCCTTGGTGGCTGCAGCAGAAGCGGAAGCGCGTATGATGTGAGTGATTTGTGTAAGCGAGGGCTGAGGGGTAACAAGCGTGATAGAGCGGGGAGATAAGATGGCAGCGGATCAAAGACGTCGCTCACCCCTCACCCGGTGTGTGCGGTCCACAGCAGACCGAGCAGTGCACACGGGGCCCCGCGTTGCGACCTGCACGTCGTCAGCTAGAGAACCAGGTGCTGCGCCGTGTCATCGACAACCCACACCTGTCAAAGCTTCTCTCTTAATCTTAAGCCTCCAGCGGCTTATCTCTCAATCTTAAGCCTGGCCGGGTCAGAATATAGCTTCACCTGGAGGGAAAACGGTATATATATATAGTGCACATTGACAAACGTATTCCATCGAGTGAGATTTCCGGTGTGGCCTTGTTTTTTTCTTCTGTTGTTTCTGTTTTGTTTTGTTTTATTATCCGATCCAAACACATAAAAGGTTCAGAATAACGCTGTTCATTGGGACAAAATACAACATGACAATTTTGGGGGTAATCTCCTTTATCAAGCTACAAGGCGACACTTAAACAACAATTAAACTGAAAAACGATGAAAAATAAGATGGAGGGAACGAAATCAGAACGCTAGCAGTCATTCTTGTTTCAGACTTTTGTTTTATTACCGCACCGCACTGACAGCCATTGCCCTCTTTTGAATCTGATAACCGACATCTGCTGACCAATTGCTGCACAGATGTTTTCCAATAGTCTCCCCCCCCCCCCCCCCCCCCCAGACAACGAGTCCTACCCCGGTGACGGCCCCCTCCTGTCTGACATGATAAGAGTCAGGCAGTTCTTGAAGCATGGCCGTGATTTTACTGAGGGTGGTGTTTGACGATGATGTGGGGCTTGAAGGACAAGTCCAAGGCTAGCGGTGATTTTTGACAAGATTTCCGTTAAAGCTCGCTGAGAACGATGATGTAGGTGAAACTGTGATCTGAGGGTTATAAATGCACGAAAAAAAGGCATTTTCTGTCGTACCGAAAGCGTCGCCATGACGCCCAAATCACGTGACCATATTCCTACTACGTCACTCTGGGGAGTCGCTGCAAAATGGCCAACTCGAGCTCCGAAGACGAAACTGACACTTTGCCCGAGAGACCCACAAGGATACAGCCGTATCAGTTTGAGCCTGTCAGGCAGGATTTTGAAAGAGTACCGGAACATCGTGTCAGCTTCGACATGTGGTATTCCATGGGGTTTGCGAAATCGCACTCATTGAAGTGCTCGCTACACAAATGGGCGTGATGCGGCGCAGCAAGAAAGTCAGCTCGTTTGAATTGTATAAATTTAATCCACTTTCGCCTCACTGCGGGTCTATTGCGCGGGAGCTGGTGCATTGTTATACCTGGGGTCGTCTGCGAATTGTTACAGTTCGCGGCAACACAGTAGGCTGGCATAGTGAACTTTTATGTCGACCACACGCATACACAGTTTACTGAAGAATCTAACGTGGCAACCGCACTGACTCCCCAGACTGACGTCACTTCCGGGGAAGCCTACAGAAAATAAAATCGATTAAAAACCCAATTAAACATTTTTATTTATTTTTTATTTCATTAAATCTGAAACTAGTGACTCATTTGTCAATCATTTCGATGGTCATTTTGCATACTTAAAAACCTTGGACTTTTACTTTAATGTCCTCAGATGTCGGGCTGACATATTGTGGACAAGGTCCGCTCTCCCAAGACCCGTCTCTAATAAGCCTTATAGTTTCTGTGGACGTTAACCACCATGTTTACTTACTTTCTTCGATGATATGGGGCTTACTGTCCTCAGATGAGGGGCTGACATATTAGGGACAAGGGTTGGTGTTTGGTCGAGGACTGTACAGCGTTCTTTTGCTTGGATAAAGACCATCTGCTTATTCTGACCCCTAACCCCGCTCCCCTCCCTTCCCCCTTCCTCTCCAGTTAGCTTACTGATGAAAGTAAAGTACCTGTCTTTGAATAGCCGCGTGAAGCAACTGAAGATCACGACAAGACAAGAAAAATAAAGGAGGCGACAGCAAGCAAATTCGCATCCGCAAGCTACATTACACAGCTCTAGGCCAATCCAAACGTCGGGCCCCCGTTCATCTGCAGTCCCGCGAAACCACAACAGAACCGAAAAGTTAATCAACCGTAATAACCACACATGCACATCGCACCGCATTCACCTGCGCGCACTTGCATTCTTCCCCGTGATCTGTGGCGCGACTCCTGCACGCATCCCGCCCCCCGCTGTACCTGCCTTGTGTACCTGCCTCGTCAGCGGCCTCCGCGCCGCTCCGCATTGTGGACATGCCACGGTCAATTCCAGCGACTTCAAAGACGCCCAAAATGGCTTGTTTGGTTTCGCGCTTCGTTTGGCCCCTACTCCATCGATTTCACACCAGTCTACCGACCAAGAATGCGAGCCCGGGGTTAGGGGCAGCTCCTTGCGGCATTGCCAGGATTAAATAGCGGGGTGGGGAGGTGGGGGTTGGAGGAGGATGAAGAGGGGGGAGGGGGTGGGACAAGCGCCGACCGCAATTAGCGGTTGTCAGTGACTTGCGGTCCGGGTGGGGATAAAGGGAATGACATCCTTCTCGCGGTGCTGGCTGACCGCGGAGCTGTGGGGCGTGAGGCGGCGGTCAGTTTAGGAGCACCTGAGTGAACAGGTAAATGCACCGGCGCTGAACGCTTGCCCGTGCTGGACTGGTCGATAAACTGCCGCGGTGTATTTTCGTCGTCACCGTGTACCTACTGACCTAGCGTGGTCCGGCGTTGTTTGTCTCGCGGTGGCGTAGGGTGCGATGATGTCGCTGTTGTAATTCTGGTGTAAACGGGCGGGCGTGTTGTTGTTGTTGTTTTCCCCGTTCGTTGTCTCTGTCAACCATGTAATCACTTTGCACCGAAGACGTTCACCCTGATATAACCGCAATGGTTGACTGGGCGTAAAACGCCGAGTTACTTACTTACTTACTTACTTACTCCCAAGGGATGGTCTTTGATTCAGTGTTGTCAGTCGACTCAGTGTCGTATTTACGTAACTGTTGTTTTGACAGGTCGTTGCTTCTGTCAGGTCAAGCCCTACGTAAACACATTGCACCGAACACTCTCTCGGGGGATTGTCTTTGGTTCAGTGTTGTCAGTGTCGTATTTACGTAACTGTTGTTTTTTTGCTCGTTTTCTTGTTCGTTGTTTCTGTCAGATCAAGCTCTGTTGTCAGCCAAGCAAATGCATTGCACAGAAGCCACTCCCTAGGGATAGTTTTCGATTCAGAGTCGTATTTACTTTGTTGTTTTGTTTTGTTTTTCGTTCGTTGTCTGTCAGTTCAAGCACTGTTGTCAACCACACAAACACAATGCACTAATGACTCCGTAGGCCTATATATACTATATAGTTCAGTTCAGTTCAAGAGGGTATCTGTGCGCTCGGAAAAGCCCATAATTATGCGCTCCACCACGTCTCTCAGAAGTTTCCCCAACGTTGCCTTTGAAACGGTTCCAATGTTCGTCAGATTGACGAAGGCCCTCTCTCGTCCTTTCAAAAAGGAAGATCGTCTATCGCTTCCTCTTTCCACGCCTCTCTCCTCCAGGCGATCGATGGTGCGGTGGCCTTGGCTTTGTGCCCGCAGAGTAGGTAGGTAGGTAGTGTTGCTTAATGTCCTCAGATGTCAGTTGACATATTAGGGACAAGCTGAGACCAATGCCGAAGCATGGTTCAGTACAGCTTTACGTCCACGGAAACCAGAAGGCTCGTTAGGACGGACAGCCCAGGACAGCCACCTCGACTCTCACACAGCTCCTGAACTATGATCCAGCAGAGTACTATCAGGACTAATCATATAGTCTTTGATTCAGTGTCGTCAAGGACGCGAACCTTCTTCTGAACGCGGAGTGGTCACAATTTAAAGGAACTAGCTCTCTGGAAACAAGGTTCAAGAGGAGAGATAAGAAAAAACAGCAAAAGTTGTGGATTTTGTTTCAAAATATGCCACCCCGGTTTTATATTGAAGTTAGAAACCTAGCTTCGTGGATAGCAGTCTGCGCCACAGCTGGCCTTTGACACCAGCGAGAACACTGAGGCTACACGAAAATGTGTATTTAATACACTGCGTAGTTACGTGGGCACTATCTTCAGCCAAATAAGCTCTTTGCATAACAGCATCCACCGTCCAGAAATGGATATAAATCCTCCTAAGGTGGCATGTGACTACAGAGAAGTCATTATCGTAGAAGGCAAAATGTTAGGAGTAGGATTCGCTCAACGGAACAGTGGTTTCTGGTCTCGACTCGTTGAACGGACCAGTGGTCTCTGGTCTTGACTCGCACAGCAGGGTAGTGGTCTCTGGTCTTTAATTCGCCCAGCGGGCCAGTGGTTTCTGGTCTTGACTCGCCCAGCGGTCCAATTGTTTCTGGTCTCCTAACGGGCCAGTGGTTTCTGGTCTTGACTCGCTCAACGGGCCAGTGGTTTCTGGTCTTGACTCTCCCAACGGGTCAGTCGTTTCTGGCCGTTACTTTCCCAACAGGCTAATGGTCTCTGGTCTTGCCTCGCGGAACGGACCAAAGGCTTCTGGTTTTGACTCACTCAACAGGGTAGTGGTCTCTGGTTTTGACTCGCTCAGCGGACTAGTGGTCTCTGGTTTTGACTCGCTCAACGGACCAGTGGTCTCTGGTTTTGACTCGTTCAACGGACTAGTGGTCTCTGGCTTTGACTCACCCAACGGACTAGTGGTCTCGTCTTGATTTGCCCGGAGGCTTCTCTACCCGCCTAGGGCGACCAGGCGAATGTGTTTCTGCAGCACTACCTCTCTGTGATAAAACCGCCCTGACAGTTTTCTCTGTTTCGTTTTTGGTGACTTCAGTCGTATTGTTTCTCACGATTGCCCCCCTCCCCCCACCCCCCCGTTAGATAGCGCAGTCGCAAATGTGGCTTGCAGGCAAAAATACCCAAATGTTTCCCGCAGTTAGGTGGTTAAAGCGGAGTTAGTTGACGATTGGTCGATTAACTGCTCTTATGCAAGCTCGGATTCTTGTGCCCTGAAGAGGTTCAGCGCAGTAGAAAGGCATGTATTACCGTCACCACCGATTAACGTCACCACCGAATGACTGATTGCGTTTGTCAGTCAAGCACCAGGCACGCGATGTATTATCATACGTGCAGCGGTGCTAACTTGCTAGGTTGGACCACTATAAACCGCGGGCACCTAACACGTGTTGACTTGTTCCTGTTTGTTTGTTGTTGATGTTGTGGGGGGTGGGGTGGGGGAGCTCTAAACACGAACGACCGAGTTCAGAAGTCGGGACAAATAGGTAAATAAACACATGCAGGAACCGATGTCGGGTGCCTGTGACAACCGAGCGTGTTTTCCAAGTTTTCACCTGAACGGTCAGCGGAATCCTAATGGACTCCTCCTTCCGTGAGGTCAGTGAGCTAACTTACCACGCCTCGTTAGCCTAATCACTCCCCGTTTAGTTAACTCGCCGCCTGTGTGTCAGTGCGCCGAGTATCCTTGGGCCTCGGTTGCCGTATGCAGGCCGTCCTGCTTGCAACACGCCGCTGTAGCGTCCGGAAATCGGTGCGCTGAAAGTAACTTCGGCTTTTTCCGTGCGTCTCCGTGACTGGGTGTGTGCGTGAACGCGGTGGTCATTGAAAGGCCGTGAGCGGTGGCTCTGTGGCTTAATTAATTGTCAGATTCGGTTACGGCCGAGCGTAAAGGAGTGCTTTTGGTCTTTGTCCAACTTTGTAGACAATAAAGCATACTCTGTGTACGACAGTTAACTGTGTTGAGGTACATACTCTGTGTACGACAGTTAACTGTGTTGAGGTACATACTCTGTGCACGACAGTTAACTGTGTTGAGGTACATACTCTGTGCACGACAGTTAACTGTGCTGAGGTACATACTCTGTGTACGACAGTTAACTGTGCTGAGGTACATACTCTGTGCACGACAGTTAACTGTGTTGAGGTACATACTCTGTGCACGACAGTTAACTGTGTTGAGGTACATACTGTGTGCACAGCAGTTAACTGTGTTGAGGTACACACTCTGTGTACGACAGTTAACTGTGTGCAGGTACGAAGAGGGCCGATGATGAAACTTCGTTTGGGGCAACTTTAGCTTGAAGAAGCCGTTCAAGAAGTGCGGGTTTTACGTCACTCACAGTCACAAGGGTAAATTGCCTGGCAAATCGGACCATGAGCATTCCGGTGGTTGTGTGTGTGTGTGTGTGTGTGTGTGTGTGTGTGTCTGTGTGTCTGTGTGTCTGTGTATGTGTGTGTGTGTGTGTGTGTGTGTGTGTGCGTGCGTGCGTGCGTGCGTGTCCGTAAACCACTCACATAAAAGTTGTGTTGTTCTTTAATACCTCTGCATTTGTGTGACTCTGTGTGTGTGTGTGTGTGTGTGTGTGTGTGTGTGTGTGTCTGTGTGTGTCTGTGTGTGTCTGTGTCTGTGTGTGTGCGTGCGTGAGTGCGCGTGCGCGTGTTTCACAGTTTATCGCTCTAGCTTGTATCGTTCTGTTTTATGTTATCATTTCAGCTTTCTCTCAGTATCGTAACCGTAATGGTTGACTGGACGTAAAACATCAAGTTACTTACTCTTTATCGTTTTTCATGATGGGACTGAGAATGCGGATCTTCTATCATGCTTGTTTGTGTGTGTGTGTGTGTGTGTGTGTGTGTGTGTGTGTGTGTGTGTGTGTGTGTGTGTGTGTGTGTGTGTGTGTGTTCGAGCTGCTTTCGCGAATTTTGCCTCGGTAGACTTTAACCAACGAGTGTTTGCGAGAACATTAAATTACTGCATATAACAGCTGTGTTGGTACGGCGATATAATGGCGGGGACAGGTTGCGTTCCGAGCAAACCCACGAAACGCCACTACCTGTTATACCGGAGACGCCGCCACAAGCACCACACCGACAACAAGCACCTGCTGGCCCGAGATGCGAGGCCCAGCGACCTGTGACCTCAGCAAGCATCTTCCAGCGGCAGTTACGGCAGCAGACGCCGCCGCCGCTACCTGCTCTTTGATGTTGCCGCCGCCGTAGAGGGCACAGTGTGATTTAAAAGGCAAGCACTTCATCCATCATGAGTAATTATCGCATCGTTGATGCTGGCTGTGGAATTGTCTGTTTGCAGGGGGGTGCATGATAGAAATTTGTGTTTCCCAACCACCATGACGGGAAGAGCGGGAAACTGTCACTGTTGAACTGTCTGTCTGTCTGTCTCTCTCTCTCTCTGACTGGACGTAAAACACCAAGTTACTCTCTCTGTGTAACGCCCCTCCCGTCTGTCTCTGTGCCCCCCCACCCCCTTCTCTCTCTCTCTCTCTCTCTCTCTCTCTCTCTCTCTCTCTCTCTCTCTCTCTCTCTCTCTCTCTCTCTCTCTCTGTGCGGTTGGAGGGGCCCACCTAGGAGTGGCGGGGTGTAGGTGCCGTCAGATGCGCTTTGATCAGGGCCCAAAGCTTTTGAACGGCTTTGGCAGAATTGGCCATGGGGATGAGGACGCCAAACTTGCATGGAAAGAGGCTGCTGTTCTTCACCGTCGGTGTTAGGCGACTTCGCGCCGAATGAAGCTTACTGCCTTACCGCTCAGCCCTTTCAACAACTACAACCCTTTTGAATTAGCTAGAAGACTTTCCGTCGTCTATCGCACGTTTGGGTCTGATTGCAAGATTGGTTTTTCTGTTTTCCTTTTCATTCTTGTTTTGTTCTTGTAGTTTTTGTGTGATCGTTTTTCTGTTTCCCTTTTTCTTCTGTTTTCTTGTAGTTTTGGTATGACTGCTTTTCTGTTTTTCCTTTTTCTTCTTCTTTTGTACTTGTAGTTTTTGTGTGATTGTTTTTCTGTTCTCCCTGTTTCTTCTTCTTTTGTTCTAATAGGTTTTGTAATCAAGCAAAATCGGCTTTACCATATAGCTATTATATATTATTTCTTGTGCGTGATCTAAAAGGGGTCCTTTCCTTGGAATGACTTGCAACTATTTGACTCGCTTTTTTTTTTCTTTTTTTTTTTAGCATCACAGCAATTGTCCATAAACAACTTAACCGTGTAATTCTTCGCTCGAGTGCTCAATCCGATTTCACAGGTGCCAGGCTAGTTAGTTGGGTTTTTTATTTTTATTTTAACGTCCCGTCAGCCACACATGGTCACCTGAGGACCAAAATGAGGAAGTACTCGAAAGCAAGAAAACTCTTAAACCAGAAAAGACACCATCTAATGTATACATATGTGTTTTTACGTAGTCACTTACATATACGAATATGAATCCACCTCCACCCCACCCACCACCCACCCCAAAACAAACAAACAATCGAAAAGAAGAGAACAAAGAAGACATAGTGGTTGGTACGAGAGTTTTTAATACAATATACCGGTGAAATAATGAGCTGGGTAGATGGGGTATATACCTCATGGACACAGTAAAAAGTATTGCTTGTCAAAACCGCATCTCCTAGCATAACGTTAGCGACCCTTTTACACCGTTTCAGACAACCTCTTTTCTTTTGGGGTGAAGGGGTGGATGGGGTGGGGGGGCTTGAATAACATTTATCAGGTCGGGGATCTTCCTCTGCCACCTCTTGTTTCAAACAGCTCCAGAGCTCTGCATGTTTAGTTCAGTTCTAATAGCATTTATCAGGTCAGGGATCTAACATTCCTCTCATTCTAATGTTACTTTTCATTCGAACAGCATTAGATACTAAAAAGATTTGAGGAACGATTCAAGACGAGTTGTCAGAATACTCAAGTACGAATTCATTGCATGTCATAATGCTTTCGTAGAATTAGATCAAACTGATTAAAAAGTCATCCACCCACAAATTTAGTTTCTGATTACATTGTGCAGTCTGTTACTGTGTTAGCAGGCGCACCGTGCGGTGGGGTGTTGCACCTGTTCACTTCCGTCAGGGGCTGTTTCTTGTGATGCTTGTCTAGGTATATAAACATCACGAGAACAAATAGGCTGCAAGAGATGCTGCTGCAGCCCACTGACTTCACTGTCACAGCGAATTACACACGATACAGAAAAACTGTTGTAAAGTACTCGCGAGGGCGTCTTGTTTAGCATGGGTAAAAGAAAGAGACAGAACAACAACTGTCGAGTCAACAGGTGGTTTTCATGACTTTCCCTCGTGCGAGACGGTTTTTTTCACAGCGAGGTGGGCTAACACTCGTGCCGTCTCCATGTTTTCGCGCGCAGTGGTCTTGCTAACGCACTCTCTCATCACTCCCCGCTAGGCGGCTTTTGATCTTCCCCACTTGCTTTTGCTACACAGAAAATCTTCAAAGAACCTTTGGCTTGCCTCCCTGACAATACGAGCCGATCACTTTCAAAGTTTTTCTGCGCATAGTTAACTTTTGTTAGTCGTTCTACGGCAAAATACGCTTGATCTTTTCTCACGGGAGGTTTCAGCAGGAACAGAGAAGGAAAGAAAAAAAAAAAAAAAAAAAGGAAGACGAAGACGAAGGGGGTGTCTGAAAAAAAGGAGGGGGAAAGGGGCTT
This sequence comes from Alviniconcha strummeri, assembly GCA_963584105.1. Classification (NCBI taxonomy): domain Eukaryota; kingdom Metazoa; phylum Mollusca; class Gastropoda; family Provannidae; genus Alviniconcha; species Alviniconcha strummeri. Next base: position 28,159,959 of record OY757544.1, on the reverse strand, counting down.
TGCTTTTCTTCTTTTTAAATCGGGGGGGGAGGGGGGGGGCAGCATGCTCTCCCTTTGAAGTACTACTTTTCAGGGGCTTCTGCAGGGAGATGATTAATGACAAAATGCCCCATGAAGATAGACCTAAACGAGTCAATCAATCAATCAGTACGTAGACCAAATAACCTGCACACGCGTGCACTCATGAACTCTGGTGGTCTGCTGGCTAATAAACGGGCGGGGAGGTGGGGGTGGCCGATGGTGGACTGCACGATATCAACGACACGGGTTGCTGTCGCAGTTCTCATTATCATTACAGTATCATGGTTCCCTGGGACTTGGACTAGAGCCAAATAAGGACATTATAAGGACTTATAAGGACCAATATTAGATTTTGTAAGGATCATCGCAACAGCAAGGAACACCAAAAATGGGCTGAATTTCACATGCCACGCATCGACCGTAGTGTTTGTCCAGCTTATCTTTTAGAACCCACTCCTGGTATGCACTGCCCTTTAGCCAGCGGTCTTGGAACGAACATTTTCCCGGCACTTCGCTGTTAGCTCAGGTTCTTGCACAGTTTGAATTCTGCAACCAAATGGCTGACCCAGAAGTCATCGCATAATCTTGCGACCCTGATTTCGGCTGCACGTGATCTAAATGAACATGGAGGAAAGCGTCATCTGTTTCTGACATCATCTCAACCTATGTCCGAACAATTTTGAAATTCAGTAAATGTGTGGAACCATCCAGTGTCGCTGACTTGGAAAAATGAGAGGCTTTTATAATTACCCATGTGCATTTTAAGTATTAGCTAGACTTGTATGGACCGTGATGCAAATAATATAAGGACTTGCAAGGCCTTGGCAAATTCAGTTTGTAAGTACTTGTAAGGACCCTAAGAACCTTGAGTATTACTCATTGTTACTTTTTTACGGGGGGTGCTCAGTTGCACTGTGCAGCAGTGTGGAACGAGAGTTTGCATCTGATGTTTCGTTTCAATGTTGCTTTACGCCCACAGAGACTGTGCGGACTATTAGGGACGCCCAGAACATCGACCACTTCTTTCAAACAGCTCCTGAGCTCTGCATCTGATGTTCAGTTCAGTTCTAATGTTGCTTTACGTCCACGAAGACCATAAGGACTATTTGGAACGGGGAGCCCAGGACGACCACCTCGACTTTCACACAGCTCCTGAGCTCTGCATCTGATGTTTAGTTCTAATGTTGCTTTACGTCCACGGAGACTATAAGGACTATTACAGTATTAGCATTAAAGACGGGGAACCCAGGACGACTACCTTGACTTTCACACAGCTCCTGAGCTCTACATCTGATGTCAATGTGAAGTGAACATGGTGCTTAACGTCCACAGAAACCACAAGGCTTATTAGGGACGGGTGTGTCAGTGTGAAACCGTTTTTCACCTTTGTAGTCAGTGCCCACCACCATCCACACAAGGTGAGGAACACGTGACCAACCCCACCCCAGGCACACCGGCTGCGCCTTGAGTCAGTGCTAGCGATTGGAGAGTTAAGCGAGTCAGCCGTGTCCAGGATGACTGTCCTCTGGGCATGGCACCTTTGGGCACATGAGATCCGGTTTGGTCTAGCGGTAAGGAGTTAGGCTGGTAATCAGAAGTACCTCGGTTCGATACCGCTTCGGCTCTCCTTTCTCTTCAAAAGGGTTGTGGTTTGTGGACACTGTCTTGTGTCTCTGTCCATCACTTCCTACTGAAACATTAAAATGGTTCTCATCGCTGTCCATCTTAATGCAGAAGTCATTCTGGTGGTGACAATCAGTGTAGCGATAGGTATATAATCTCCCTCTTCCCCCACCTCCATACCCCCTTCCCCCCCTTCTCCCTGTCCCTAATAAGCCTTACGGTTTCTGTGGTCGTTAAGCACCATGTTTACTTACTTCAGGCACGGGCCATCCGATCGCAAAAGACTTGCCAGCTTCAGTCACAACACCTTGATGTTCGCTGGATGCACGCATACTGTACATAACTGTAGGTCTGCTGGTCTACGCCCTGTCAACCGTACTGTACAGGTCACATCGGGGCCAAACTGGACGCGCGTTATCTTCAGCTGCGCCTCCTCCTTCTTGCTCCAGTTACTGGGCCGACCTCGCATAGTGGAGAGATAGATAATTGATTTTTAACGCCCAGTCAACCACGACGTTTACAGCTGGGCGAGTTTCACAGGGTGGAACATTTCAGGCCGCTGAATTCATGCGCATGCGTGCACAACACGCTACGGCTTCGGTCCATTCCTTTTCTTCTTTTTTTCACGGTGCTTTACGTCCACAGAAACCATACGGCTTATTAGGGACGGGCGAAGGTTGGGAAGCAGGGAGATTATATACCTACGGTTACACTGTCACCACCAGAATGTCACCTGCAAAAATAGGTAGCGACGAGAGCCATTTTAACGTTTCATTAATTGTGCGGGACAAAGTCATAAGACAGTGTCCACAAACCACAACCTTTTTTTGAAGAGAAGGGACAGCCAACGTAGCCGAGGCCCTTCTGTTTATCAGCCTAACGACTTACCGCTAGGCCAAACCGACTCACAAGCCATTCCTTTTGCTGCTGTTGTGTTGCTTAATGTCCTCGGATGTCGGCTGACATATTAGGGACAAACTGAGACAATGCGTGAGCATGGTTCAATATTACTTTACGTCCACGGAAACCAGAAGGCTCGTTAGGAGGGAAAGCCCAAGACGGCCACCTCGACTTTCACACAGCTCTTGACCTCTGACGAGCCATTCCTTAAAAAAAAAAAAAACTTTCTTTATATATATACTCGTGTGCATATGACACACCCCGTCCCTAATAAGCCGTATGGTTTCTGTGGACGTTAAGCACCATGTATCCATATGACGCACAATTCTACTGAGAGACCTATGACTGTGTATGGCTGGCTGGTGACATTAGGTTCACAGAATGTTTAGTTCACTCTGTAACTGACGAATCTGCTAACTATGCTGATTTTTTCTTTCTGGGGAGGTGGGGTTGGGGGAGAGGCAAAGTAGGAACTAACTTACCTGGGTAAAAGTTGTCTTTGACAAGTTGGCTATCAGGTGCCCATGCGAGGTATGGTGAAAGCTGTCAGTCGTCGGTTCAATTGTGGGTCCATGCTATTACTGTAGAAACTGAACCTGGCCTCGTGCTCTCCCAGTAACCTGGAACATGCGAAATAAACCATCTACAATTTCTCAGTCTCCAGCACAAAGCATTGCTAATATTGTAGAGTTGTAGTGTGCACGCCATTACTCTCCATGCAGTAGTCTAGGGGAGAGGGGGAGGGAAAAGGTAAGATAATGGTTCTGGTCCTGCTTACCTCTCTGAACTGCTGCATGTCTACACTCCATCTCGTACACTACGCTCTTCTTCTGACACCCACATGCTGGAAATCCAACAATACAAACGCAAGACTCATGGCTTCCGCACTTTCTCTTGCTTTGGACCCCACATTTGGAATTCACTCCCACAAGACCTTGGACACTGCGCAACCCTGTCATCTTTTAAAGCCAAACTGAAAACCTTCCTCTTCTCACAGTATTTCCATCCTAACTAATATCAGTACCCAGATTCTGCTACAGTCAGTGTATGTGTGCGTGTGCGTGTGTGTGTGTGTGTGTGTGTGTGTGTGTGTGTGTGTGTGTGTGTGTGTGTGTGCGTGTTTGTAGTGCGTTTTTATTATTATTATTATGTTTATTATTTTAAATAATACTTTATGTAAGTTGTTTTGGTAGGACTATGCTTTACATGTGTATAGAATATCATATTTAGGTTAATATGTATCATGTGAGCGCTCAGGGCGTTGATGAGCGCATGATAAATGTACATTATTATTATTATTAAGATAATACTTTATTACACAAGGATAAGGATTTAAGCACAAGTCAGCTGCTTTTTTTTTCTTTTTCTTTTTTTACAGATCTGCCCCTGATATGACAAACACAGCAACACTATTCGTCAAACGTGAATACAAATAACTGCGGCAAACTAAAATGCATCTTAAGAAGAGAGAGAGAGCCGTTTCTGTGACAATCATTAATCATTGAACAGTAGAAGTACCGTGAAAAAGAACCACACACACACACAAGTTCGACAGACTATCAGCACTAGCTGATATGTGTTTTGTTGACCCATGCGGTCAGTTAGTTAGCCGGACGTGCGTCGTGTTTCACGCCGAGTTGTCTCTCCGAGGGGGGGGGGGGGGGGGGGGGACCGAAATCGAGAGGGGGAGGGGGGGCCTAGTGCCGAACGCTACAGTACACTCTCGCCAGCCGACCGATTCCACACTAAGATCGGCAGCGATGTGAGCCACTTGAATGTTCTATTAACTGTGGAGAGCAAAGGCACTGGACAATGTCCAAACACTACAGCTCTGAGGGAGAAAGGTGACTCGAAGCGGACTGGAACCTGACAGTCGAGCGCCTCGTTAACTCCACGCCAAACTTGCCCACACTTTTCCTGTCAAAAGTTCAGGTGGCTTTCACCCGAGAAAAGTTTGGGTGGCTTTCGACCGAGAAAAAAACAGCTGCGGCAGAGGCGCGTGACAAAACCTAGCTGATTGGTGATTATAAAATGAAAGAAATAAATTATTAGAGAGCTCAGGGGCTGTGTGAAAGTCGAGGTGGTCGTCCTGGGCTCTACATCCATATTTAACCTTATGGTTTCTGTGGACGTAAAGCAATATCTGAAGAAGTATATATTCCTGGCATGGAAATTCAGGACGCTTTTGGACTGCCATAGAATGCACCCGACACTTTCGTGCACTGGACTTCTCTGTCTGTCTGTCTGTCTGTCTGTCTGTCTGTCTGTCTGTCTGTCTGTCTGTCTCTCTCTCTCTCTCTCTCTCTCTCTCTCTCTCTCTCTCTCTCTCTCTCTCTCTCTCTCTCTCTGTCTCTCTCTCTCTCTGTGGCCCCTAAGCTTACCATCCTAAATCTGAGGACGCAGAAGAGAGCGTCCCGAAATCTCTCGATGCACTGGTTTAGCTGTTCTACTCGGGTGCCCAAACCACCTCCACGCAGTACAGTAAAACACTAATTATGTCGATCTGCCTGTTCGGATCTTTTGATCGTAGCCCGTTTCTGCATTCACTTCTGTAGATACCATCCTCTCTCTCTCTCTCTCTCTCTCTCTCTCTCTCTCTCTCTCTCTCTCTCTCTCTCTCTCTCTCTGTGCATGCAGTACACATGTAATGCACTACATATTTTGCTTTTCGACGTTCACTAGTCATTTTATTTTATTGATTAAATCAAGAAGCATTGCTGGACTCGGTTTGGACACTCGCTGAAACAAGTTTGAAAAGGATATTAAGTGAAGCCGTTTTCGGCATTAGGGCATTAGACATATATATTATTCCCTCGGTGAGGAAGGCGGTATTGCCGAAATGTACAATAATATCTCGTATACTGGAAAATCTACCAACTTGTTTGTTGTGCTTCCTCCACCAGTTGGGGGTATGCGTGCGTGTGTTCCAACTTCCGAACTCCCAACGAACGATTTGAACCGTTGATCAAACGGTCAGAGGCAGCCGGTTGGTCGCTGGAACGACCTGCGCGGTCGCACTGCCTTCAGAAGCCGTGTCACGTGACGAGTCATCAGACACGTGACACTGGTGTCGTTGTCCGCCATACACCTTCCCCTTTAACAGCTTCCGACAGTTCCCCTCCAGCACCTGGTCCTTCTCGCAAGGGACGAACAAAAGATGCGTGTGGCTCATTGTGTCCGTGTCTGCCAAGGAGTAAACTTAGCGCCCCAGCGGCCGCTTTTGCCGAGGGCTTCCATTTCCACCAGGAGGGAACGAGGCAGACTTGTGTTTCCGCTAATTGGCCTAGATATGGTTGCACGTGCGCTTGGGCCTGTCCCTGGACCTGGCTTGCTACTCTCGGCCTTTGAAGTTGGAAGTCGTGTCTGTCGACGTGATGGAGAGGGTGCGAGTGCTGGGAGCGAGGGGCTACAGTTCAAGTCAGAAAGTAGGCCTTGGGGCTATACGGGGCTGGCGAGACTAGTAGCGGGGGATCGAGTGTGGATGGGGAAGGACTGGCCGCAGGAGACGTTGTCGTTGTCAGATGATCGAGAAAGGTGTTTTGCCAACTCTCTGACACAGATCTGGTGTATTGGGGTTGTGTGACGCCGTCTGAGAGAGAGAGAGAGAGAGAGAGAGAGAGAGAGAGAGAGAGTGTGTGTGCTAGCGTGATTTGTGTGTGTGTGTGTGTGTGTGTGTGCTTGCGTGATTTGTGTGTGTGTGCTTGCGTGGTTTGTACGTGTTTAGTGTGTGTGTGTGTGTGTGTGTGTGTGTGTGTGTGTGTGTGTGTGTGTGTGTGTGTGTGTGTGTGTGTGCAGGTGGTCTGTATGTGTTTAGTGTGTGTGTATATGTGCGCGCGCGCTTGTGTGTTTCAGTGTGTGGTTTGTACGTGTTTAATGTGTGGTGTGTGTGTGTGTGTGTGTGTGTGTGTGTGTGTGTGTGTGTGTGTGTGTGCGAGCGTGCGTACACACGCGCGTGGGTTAACGCTTTTGCCTCGGATCATGCAAGTGGTCCCCACTAATGGGACTGCAGCAAGCAGTCTGCAGGTCTACACATCAAACAGCTTCAGGCCACACGGAAGTTGCGGAATGGCCGAACGAAGCAGCCGCTACCCAGCGCCGCTGACAAGGCGACATTTGGCATCCGCTCATGCACCTGTCTTTTTTCCAATTAGATTCCAGCGTCAGGTCTTGGTTATTTTTTTTTTATTTTTTTATTTTTTCTGACCACAACCAAGGCAGGGCTTTAAAAGAAAAAAAAATCCAGCGCCGACGACGACAACCACTTCAAAGACCTGGCACTGAGCTTGGTGGTATTCACCCCACTTCAGCACAGCTAGATCACTCGCAACACCCCGATGAAAACTAATTCTCACTGCCTTTACACGTATCGCTGAAGAACGGGATGAAACGGCGGGGATTCTTTGGCCACATTTCTATATCCGTGCTACCTTGGTGGGTGACGGGATTTTCCTGCCTGCAAGCCGGCCTCCAGCCGCACGGGCAATAAGTACTTGAAAGCCAGGCCGAAATGAAGCGGTGGTCTTCAAAGGCTGCCCGCCGCTTGCCGTGCACTCGTGGTCCCATCGACCCGGGACAAAACGGTTCAGTCTGAACCCGCCCCACCTCGGACAAGTTGGCCCCAAAGTGCGACCACCCTAGTCTAGTTCGCAAACCGTCCCCGTTGAAGGATGGCGGTGGGAAGGGGGGTGGGAGTGGGGGGGGGGGGGGCGAGTCAAAGGACTGACCCTTTGAGCTACATGATCAAGAACACAAAGGCGAACTGCTCTTGCTGGTAAATGGATAAAGTTGGTGATAATGATGATGATGTCCTGTGAGCCGGTTTGGCCCAGCGGTAAGGCGTTAGGCTGGTAAGCAGAGGGACATCGGTTCGACTCTGCTTCGGCTCTCCTTTCGCTTCAAAGGTTGTGTTCTGTGGACACTGTCTTGTCACTTTGTCCCTCACAATTATGAAACATTAAAATGGCTCTCATCGCTGCCCACCTTTAATGCAGAAGTCATTCTGGAGGTGACAGTGTAGCGACAGGTATATAATCTCCCTCTCCCCCACCTCCTTACCCCATTCACACCTTCTTCCCGTCCCTAATAAGCCTTACGGTTTCTGTGGACGTTAAGCACCATGTTTACTATGATGTCCCCAGAGCTCAGGAACTGTGTGAAAGTCGAGATGGACGTCCTGGGCTCCCGTCCCTTATAAACCTTCGGTTTCTGTGCACGTAAAACAACACTGAACTGAACTGATGATATCCCTTTCTGTAGCGCATGAAGATTCCATTGATTTGAATTCTCAGTGTGCATTGTCGCAAGATTTGATGTGGGCGTTTTTTCGCGCGAAATCTTTTCAAAACACATGCACGTCCTCCTGTTTTTCACCCACCTTAATGGAACTGCTTCGTATCTGTTAGTGTACTGAATGGAGGAAGATCCCTCACCCGTCCCTAATAAGCCTGATGGTTTCTGTGAAGGTAAAGCCGGTTTGGCCTAGCGGTAAGGCGTTACGCTGGTAAGCGGAAGGACCTAGGTTCGATACCGCTTCGGCTCTCCTTTCTCTTCGAAAAGGTTGTGGTTTGTGGACACTGTCTTGTGACTTTGTCCATCACCTCCTACTGAAACATTAAAATGGCTCTCATCGCTGCCCATCTTAATGCAGCAATCATTCTGGTGGTGACAGTGTAGCGATAGGTATATAATCTCCCTCTCCCCCCACCTCCATACCCCTTCCCCCCCTTCTCCCCGTCCCTAATAAGCCGTACGGTTTCTGTGGACGTTAAGCACCATGTTTACTTACGTGAAGGTAAAGCAACACTGAAACTGAAGATCCCTCTGTAACTTCCGGTATTACTTCTTGCGTGACTGGATGAAGTAGTTTCAGATAGACTTGTCATTATAGACTTGTTGTCATTCATCATTATGTCTTCTTCTTTTTTTCTTGACAGGGGATAAAACACCAAGTTACTTACTTCTTTTTTGTTGTTGTTGTTCTTCTTCCTTTTTTTTTCTTTTTTTCTTTCTTCTTTTTTCCCCCTTCTGTTTCTCCTTCTTCACTGCTGTGGTTCTAATGGTGACAATGGTGGTATTGATCAGAGGATGATTTTTTTCTAGTGACCATGACGATTATACCAGGGTGGTGGTAATGATCAGAGGATGATTTTTTTCTAGTGACCATGACGATTATACCAGGGTGAACCGGTATGACAGAAAGAAGAAGAGGGAAAAAATCAAATGTAAAGTTTTGTCCCCCCGATGCAGTTAGGAAGTTTTCAAAATCAGTAATCATAATCATATTAATAATCGAAATCTCTAGACCGCCTGTTTTGCAGCAAACAAGCACAAAGCTCTTTACAATGAACAGCGTGAAATGCAGAACAGGGAGAAGAAGTTGTCTTTCCCGATACACCGACTGCATCATAAAATTGTGTAAACTTCTCTTCACCCCTCCTCCACCCCCACCACCACTCTTTTTTTTTTTTTTTTTTTTTTTTCTTCTTCTCTTTTTTGTTGGGCTGGGGCGGGGAGGGGGGCGGGGTGGCTAAGTGTGCTCGAACCCCATCGTTACAGTTTGCCTGTGTAAGTGGTGGCTAGCGTAATATAGGAGAATGTGAACAGCATTATAAAACCTGCACAGTTTGCAACCATGCTTACAGCAGCTGACGTGTTTGCGGGATGTTGTGTCGTAAACCCCGACCATTTTAGACATCAGCAGGTGTTTTTCCTCTGTTCCTAATTTAGCGCGACGGGCCTTTAATCACAAAGGTAACTTCAAAGAACGCAGGTGTCAAGAAAGGTTGCCAGCGCCAAGGTATCGGTGTATCAGGCGGAGAATCGAAGCGGATTTTGCGGTAAAAGACTGAGACAAGATGCCCTCCTGTATCATTGGCGGGAGCTGCCACAAGTATCATTTTGTCGCGACAAACACGTGTTTGTCACGACAAAATACGTCTTTTGTCGCGACAAAAGTATGCTTGTCGCGACAAACATAATTTTGTCGCGACAAGTTTTATCACAACAAACTTACTTTTGTCGCGACAAACACTTGTTTGTCGGGGCAAAACACGTCTTTTGTCGCGACAAAAGTATGCTTGTCGCGACCAAAAAAAAATTGTCGCAAGTCTTATCACAAACGTTTTGTTGCGACGAACACGTGTTTATCGCGAAAGAAAGATTCTGTCGCGACAAACATAATTTTGTCGCGACAAAAGTTTTGTTTTGTCGCGACAACAGTTTTGTTTTGTCGCGCCAAGCATACTTGTGGCAGCTCCCCCCAGTGACACTCCTGGTCGCTTTGCGGTAAACTGCAGTCACTTTGAGTCTTTGGCCCTTCTGCGAACAGGCGCCGATCCACCGTCACGGCTGATGAAGAACTCTGTGGGGTGGTCATTAGTTCTTCGCCAGTTGCACCTGTTTGCTCAGCTTCGTAATAGTTATAAATACACATCTGTCTCCATCATCTCCTCTCCGTAGTCCTGACCTGTCCTCTTCGTAGTCCAATGTGTGACTGAATGAAAGGCCAACGTGCATTTGTGCTTCTGAAGCATGTGACAAAGACAGAAGGAAATCGAGGATTTAAAGAGGCAAGCTTTCCTTTTTATATATATTTATGATTTGTCCCAGAAGTCGGAATGCCATTTCAAGGACGCAAGGCGGAAGGCTAGTATTACACGGCGTCTATGTGTCCCTCCCCACCGCTCCTTTACAGCCAGGGGCGGGATACCGCGAACGCAGAAATTCAGTTGACGATGACAGTGTTCGTGTGTCGTATCTCGATGCAGGGGCCAAGAACCTACATCTATGTAGGTCCATGGTACGGGCGCTGCCGCTTGCGTTTGGCTGGTTGAGTTTAGCTGTTTTACACAGAACTGTTTCCAGCTATCTCGCTTGGCTGCTGTTAGTTTCACGGAAGTATCGCCAAGAAAACCAGAAGGTTCGCCCGTACCTCTGTTCAAGCCAGTCATTTTGGTCAGTGTCATGGGCCAGTAATCTCGTGAATGGTCTGCTCCCTCTTCTCAAACCTCGCGGGATTTGGGTTCTCTCCCCGCCCCCCCCCCCCCCCCCCCCCCATACCTCATCAGAGCTCACTCAGTAATGAAGTCAGAACGGACTGACAGGTAGGGAGAAGCGAGAAGGTACTCAGTTACATGTGAAATAGTATACATATCGGTTGGTTAAACTTGTTTAACGTGGAGTTTTCTCCGTGTTACTAGCGGGGACCAAAAACTCAGGACAAAGGAGGTGGGGGGGGGGGGGGACTACACCCAACGCTACGCTGTTACCACCAGAATTATTCTGCATTAAGATGGGCAGCAACGAGAACCATCGGTTCGACTCCGCTTCGGCCGTCTTCAAAAGTTGTGGTCTTGGACACCGTCTCTTTGACACTTTGTTTCTCACAGTGATTGAATCAATATCATTAAAATGGCTCTCATCGCTGCACATCTTAATACAGGGTCGTTCTGGTGGCGACAGCGTAGCGATAGGTAAAGTCTCCCTCTTACCCCACCTCCACAGATATCGGTCCCCGCCAGAACCTCCTCGGAGACAAATTTAGCTTCAGTGTTACTTTACGTCCACAGAAACCATCAGGCTTATTAGGGACGGGGAGCCCAGGACGGCCACCTCGACATTCACACAGCTCCTGAGTTTTGAGACTTCGGAGACAACTCGGCGTTAAAACCGTTAAACCAACCAAGCAAGATTTGGCAGGACTGTGAAACGCGCGGAGCTGGGCAGGCTGCAATGATACGGTCATAACTGTCCGTCCCAGCCCCCGGACGAATAGAAATGAAGAGGAAACACAAGCTAAGAAGGAATAGACCGACTACCTCACATAGCTCTCTCCGCTTGGGGTCCAGCAGGGACTAAACGAGTTAATCCGTCTTCCAAGCAGAGCCGTCGTTTGAACACTTTGAAAGTGACGGCGGAGCAGGGTCTTGGGTAAACCCGGGACCACACAGTTTTCATTGGAGCAGCGATTTCCTCGGATACTGCAATCGCATTCGACCCAGTTTGCTCGAGGGTTATCGAGACGTTTATGAACATACGCGCCCTTTCAGCTGTACACTTACTTATCGACCAGCTCCCGCTGCCTTTGATGTCAGCCCGAGCCAAAGGCGGTGTTGTGAAGCGGCGCTGTAAACGGGGCATCTGGACCGGCCTGGGCCCAAGCCCCTAATTAGCTTGTTTTCTCCCTCTCCTATTACATGGGTTAACATATCAAACGAAACAGCGCTTTGAAGTGCGGTCATTGTTCTCCCCGCGACTCCCTTCCACACGAGACACTGTGCAGTTTTACGTCTTGGTATTCCCTTGTCTGAGACACAAACACGGAGAGTGAATTGTTTCGGGAGAGTGAGCGAGAGTGGCCGGGGAAAAAACTAATGTGAAAACTCGAAACGAAAACAGACTGCTTGTGTTGAATGAGGTGTGTGTGTGTGTGTGTGTGTGTGTGTGTGTGTGTGTGTGTGTGTGTGTGTGTGTGTGTGTGTGTGTGTGTGTGTGTGTGAATGCTCCACAACTGATTTTCTTGAAAGCAAACACAGGATGTGTATACATGCATGTATGTATGTATCAACACACTTGCTTTTGTGTTTCACACTTCACCTAGGTAGAAGATCAAGTTACCTCTTAACTAGGTTTGAGACGCACGCTTACACACGTAGATTCGCACAAAACAGGTGCGTTGTGTGAAATCATAACTGACTTAAAATGTCTTGTTCCGTGCTAATTAAGCGTGCACTATGTAACTAATTACCAGCATTTAGTGAAAGTATGTTGTTGTTTTTAAGTCTGAACTCGCCCAGACCTCTTGGCGAATCACAAAAGCGTGATTTCGATGACCAGTGCTTTCAGTATGTATGCGTGGGATCGTATATATATATATATATGTTCATCAAGCCGACGGGAAACTTTTCGTAACTGACCGATAATGCCAAGAATGTTTCTGCTTCCTTTCAAATAGGCTACATATTAGTCAGCCTAGTTTAGCCGAGATTATTTCCAGGAAACTCTAAGCCGCTGACTAATAGTACTAGGTGTGCATACATTATATAGTGGCCCAATTTTAGGTGGGATACCAGAACAGTGGCACAATTTTAAGTGGGATGCCAGAATAGGGACCCAATTTTAGATGGGGTACCAATACGGGGGGGTGGGGGGGGGGGGTACTTTGTACGGTAACCCAATGCTCTGCGGACTGTAGTGGCCCAATTTTAGGGGGGGAGGGGGTAATGTTGTGGCCCAATCCAGACTGGGATAATAACGTGGCCCAATACCAGGTTGGAATGCTTTGCACAGAAACCCAAAGCCGAGCGGAGTATAGAGGCCCAATTTTAGGTGGTGATAATATTGCGGCCCAATTTTAGGTGGTGATAATATTGCGGCCCAATTTTAGGTGGTGATGATATTGCGGCCCAGTTTTAGGTGGGGACAGTAATGTGGCCCAGTACCAGATGGTAATGGTTTGCACAGTAACCCAAAGTCCAGTGGAGTATAGTGGCCCAATTTTAGATGGGGATAATATTGCGACCCAAGTTTAGGTGGGGATAATATTGTGAAGCAATACCAGGTGGGGGTGCTTTGCATTGTAACCCAACGCCCAGCGGAGTATAGTGGCCCAATTTTAGGTGGGGGTCATACTGTGGCCCAATACCAGGTGGGGATACTTTGTCTTGTAACCCATTGCCCGGAGGAACATACTGACCCAGTTTCAGGTGGGTACAATGTATAGGGACCCCATATCAATTGGGATTACGCAGTATAGTGACACAAGGTGGGAAAACGTAGCAACTGATGGTGACCCAACTTTATATCAAAGTGACACTGTCGCCGCGTGGCAGTAATGACATTTGCATTAAGACTGGCAGTAACTGGGGGCGTCTGTAATACAACAGTCAATTGCTATATCATTCTTTGTACCATAAATAATGAACTAGCCGGTGAAGTGAACAACCAACCGACCAACTGAAACAACCCTCTGAATTGCCTCTGACAAGCTTTGTCACCACTGAAACGTTTGGTTTCAGGGTTACTTTACGTCGACAGAAACCATAGGGCTTATTAGGGACGGGGAGCCCTGGACGGCCACATCGACTTTCGCACAGCTCCTGAGCCCTGAGTGACTAGCTAGTTCAGTGTTGCTTTACGTCGACAGAAACCATAAAGCTTATTAGGGACCAGGACGGCCACATCGACTTTCGCACAGCTCCTGAGCTCTGAAACGTGTGGACCGGTCGAACGGCAGTTGAAGCAGGCGACCCGCAACAGACCCCACTTCCTAAAGCTACAAATCTTTACCTCTCCGCCAGACCACTTACTGACCCCCCTCCCCCACCCCCCAATCGTTCACACCCCCACCCCCACCCCTGTGTAATTCACATGATACAGTAAGTATTGTGCGGTGAGCAGCCCTGTCGGGATTTGCCCGTAGCTAGAAACCAGGCCAGTGTACGTCTCATTTCTGATGAAGGCTGGCCGTGTCCTGTTGTTTTGTGGTCCGGCCGGCGCCCATCTCCACGTCGAGATCAAAGCTACAGTGGGTAGGCAGTTGACAGTCAGCCGCCACTGCCATGATCTCTAAACCGCTTAACCCCTGTACAGGTCTTTTGAAATGTCATGTGTGCGGAGCAGTCATCAGACAAGACAGCCTTTCATCCAGCCAAGACCGCGTATACGGTCTGCCTTTCTCCTTTAATGACCAGTTCGGTGGCAGTGCACGCAAAAATGTCAAACCGCCTGGGCAAAGTACTGAGCAAAAAAGAAAAGAAAAAGCCGGACTCTATACATTGTGCCGTTGCTTTGTTGGACCCGCGTTCCTCTGATAAGCCAGACTCACGTTCCTCTGATAAGCCGTAGGTAGAAAAGACGCAAATCTGCTGGTTATATGCTTGCCAAGAAGCCAAGGGTAATAATATGAAAACAGTTTCGCGGTAAATCAAAGCTCAAACTACCGAATTCGTTTTAGCTCGTAGTAAACAAAGCGTAAACTATCGAGTTCTTTTTAGTTCGCAGTAAATCGTAAACTATCGAACTACTGTCGAATTCGTTTTGGAAGTAGAGCTTTCAATGGTAAACGACCTTATTTTCTTTTCAGAATTTCTTCTCAGTTGTTCTTATATCACAGGCCTAATAAAGTCTGTATCTTCATTCATCGAGAGTCTGTATTTTTATTCATCAAGAAGCTGTACGTATTGCAAGCTTCCCGTCAAGTGGAGATTGTCAGCTGTTTCTGTTATGACCATGAGGTCCAGTGACTGGATCATCTCACACAGGTGACGCTCGAGCTGCGCTCGTCATCGCTCTCGTCGCTGCCGTGAACTTCAAACTCAGTGCCCTGATATGACGTACGTACGTAAGTAAACATGGTGCTTAACGTCCACAGAAACCATAAGGCTTATTAGGGACGGGGTGAAGGTGGGGAATGGGGAGGTTATATATACCTATCGCTACACTGTCATCACCAGAATGACTCTTGCATTAAGACGGGCAGTAATGAGAGCCATTTTAATGTTTCATTAATTGTGAGGACCAAAGTTACAGGGAAGGGTCCACGGACCACAACTTGTGAAGAGAAAGGAGAGCCGAAGCGGGTTCGAACCGAGGTCCCTCTGCTTACCAGCCTAACGCCTTACCGCTAGGCCAAACCGGCTCACGTGACGTGCGCGGTTGACCAGACGTTAAAACCCACGACTTGTCCACCTGCGATAGTAGCAATAAGCCGTGGTTTCAGTGCGGGGCTCCGCCTGTCGCTCTCTACCGCGTCCCTTCCTCGTCACAATGATAGATACTACGTCTCGCTCATTATTGTGACGGATGATGCAATAACCCTAGCTTTGTTCCTGTCGGAACTGTCTCGAGCTCCTCAACATTTCCGGGCTGATCTTCTGAGATGCACTGCTTTGCGATGCCTTCTCTTGGAGTTTATTATGGGAACTGCAGTGTTGCACTTCTGTTGTAACTATTATATATGCCATTACATTTTCAGTGACTGGAACTGTCAACCCACAAACCCGTCACCGCCTACTCCCTCTCTTTTACCATCTCCCCCCTTCCCCGTCCACCTCTCCTCCATCCCCCCGTCCACCTCTCCTCCATCCTCTCTCCCTACCTCGCCATCTTCGTTCCGTCTCCACCCCCACCCCCCACCCCAGTCCCGTCCCGTTCCCCATGTCTGTGGTGACTCATTGCGTGACTTGCCTATGTTCCTTCATTCATCGGCTGAGCATTACTGTGAAGAATGCAGCGCTGGCGCAGTCGGAAACCCAAATCCTCACTGTCTCTCCTTCGTAACCGGCGTGTGCACAGTGAGTGAGTGAGTGAGTGAGTGGTCGCAGCCAGCGCCGGGAGCCCAGCGGTGCACGCATGGTCAGTCCATCAGCTAATCCCGTGACTGCACCAGGCCCCCGTCCCGCCGCCGCCGCCCCTCGTCTTTAACCTATCCCCACCACCTCACGGCTGGCCGCGCACCGAGCGGCTTACCCGCGGAGACAATCATGGCGTATTGATTAAGCACGATGAAAAGATTTAAAGGCGCGTGGCTTATAAATGGGAAATAAAGCTTTTTGTGCGGGGCCCCACGGTCAAATAACCGCGTCGGCCAGCACGCTCCCCTGTCAGTCAGGGACTCAGTCAACCGTACCGCACTGGCGCGGACCGTGTCAATCTTATTCCGCGGTCCATGATACTGATAGTGCTGGTACGTGCGCGGAGGTAGAGAGTATTGTGTGCAGACGGAGTCTAGATATATGTATGTAATTTAGGTCCTTGTGGACGACCTGTGAGCCGGTTGGGCCTAGCGGTAAGGCGTTACGCTGGTAAGCGGAAGGACCTAGGTTCGATACCGCTTCGGCTCTCCTTTCTCTTCAAAATGTTGTGGTTTGTGGACACTGTCTTGTGACTCTGTCCACCACTTTCTACTGAAACATTAAAATGGCTCTCATCGCTGCCCATCTTAATGCAGGAATCATTCTGGTGGTGACAGTGTAGCGATAGGTATATAATCTCCCTCTTCCCCCACCTCCATACCCCCCTCCCCCCCCCCTTCTCCCCGTCCCTAATAAGCCCTGTGGTTTCTCAGTGTGGACGTTAAGCACCATGTTTACTTTACTTACTATATGTCCTTGTGGACGCTGGTGACTGCAAAGAACGGTGGCAGTCACAGTGGAAGGAAGGAAAGATGGACACGCTTCACGGGCGACAAGCATGTACTTCACTGGCATTAAATAGTGATATTGATCATCTTTATTATCAGTGGGAAAGACATCGTTTTAGTTCGAGTCCGACTCTCTCTCATTCTATATAATTATATGGTGACGTTTCTTATAGATCTATATGTGGTGATTTTTCTCATCAGATAGTTCTTTGTACGCGAAGACTACACAAGATGCAAAATGCACCCCCCCCCCCTCCCCAAGGTCGTAACTAAAGGGGGAATCAAATACACACACACACACACACACACACACACACACACACACACACACACACACACACACACACACACACACACACACACACACAGTAAAGAGAAAAAACAATTACACAAATTATAGTGAATAGACTGCCGATTATGAAGAAACGGAGAGCCGAAGCGGAATCGAACCGAGATTTTTCTGCCTACCGCTTCGGCTCTCCTTTCTCCTTTCTATTCAAAAGTTGTGGTCTGTGGACACTGTCTAGTGACTTTGCCCCTCACAATTAATGAAACATTAAAACGGCTCTCATCGCTGCCCATCTTAATGCAGGAGTCATTCTGGTGGTGATAGTGTAGCGTAAGGTATAGTCTCTCTTTTCCCCCACCTCCTGAGATTTCGGTCCCCGTCAGTTGAGTACGTCTTCGGAGACACTGAGGGTTAGCCAAACGTGGAGGGTTTGGTTCGTGAGGCCCTCCACCCTCCAACATTTCTTTCCGGGAGGAGGGTGTCATAAACCTACACTCGGCGTTTGCATGCTGTCATCGAAGGCACAAGAGAGTAAGCACACTCCGTGCATCGCTTTCCGGCACCTTCCTCCGAACGGACAGATGGAGGTATTCCGTGCGAGTGCTGTTACACCGTGTTTTCATTTCCTGCCCCCGCCCACTGCTCCGTCTTGTACGTGTCTTTGCTAACTGCAAATCGGCGGGCGTGTTTGCAGGGAAAGCAGAACGAATCTACTTCAGTCGGTTACGGTTTATTTTTCCTGCTTCCAGAATAGGTCTGTAACACGGTTTCGCAAGCGGGACACCCACTGGTGGCCGGGCCGGTACGGACGTTTGCACTCTTCCGGAATCTGGCCCAGGGCGGTACGGACGTTTGGCCCAGGCTAATAATGGGGGTCCCATGTATTTCAGGTCCGCGCAGATGGAAGATTCAACGAGAACTGGAGATTGGAATTCCAGCTGACGCGGCGACAAAAGTATGTACATAAACAGTATATTTTTAAGTTAGTAACTGGATTTGAACGTCCTGTCAACCGCTCACGGTCACCTGATCAGGACGAAGGTGGAGGCGGGAGTCCACCAACAACACAACAGGGAGCAAGCAGTCAAATGACTAGGTGGTTGGCAGTGACAATTTTCTGGTTCTCTCTCGCCAACCAGTATGTCAGGATCCACAGTTTTACTTTTAGTTCTTTGTTTTTTGTTTTTTTGTTGTTGGTTTCTTTTGGGGGTGGGGGGTGGGGGTGGGGGTATTTTCTTTTCTTAGGCGGGGGGGTATTTGGGGCGGGGGAAGGGGGGTGCTAAATTGATCAACTCTAGAGGCCTGTTTTAGTGTTTAGATCAACATCGACTTAAATGGGTGTTACCGTATGAATCCGCCACTGTGGTACTCTGGCGGACAGGACGTTAAACTCTAGCTGCTAACTAGTCACAGACGCTGTGTTCACCATCGACTACTGCCTTCCATTCACAGATGTTATGTTCACCATCAACTAATGCCTTCCATTCATAGATGTTATGTTCACCATCAACTAATGCCTTCCATTCATAGATGCTATGTTCACCATCAACTATTGCCTTCCATTCATAGATGCTATGTTCACCATCAACTACTGCCTTCCATTCATAGATGCTATGTTCACCATCAACTACTGCCTTCCATTCATAGATGCTATGTTCACCATCAACTACTGCCTTCCATTCATAGATGCTATGTTCACCATCAACTACTGCCTTCCATTCATAGATGCTATGTTCACCATCAACTACTGCCTTCCATTGCAGAGCTCTGGAACTGTGTGAAACACTGAAAGTCGAGGTGGCCGTCCTGGGCTCCCGTCCCAAATAAGCCTACGGTTTCTGTGGACGTAAAGCAACATTCAACCAACAGCCTTCCATTGCTTCAGTTAACAAGGGAGTTAATTATTGCTCGAAAGACGTCGAATTCAAACAGAACAACAGTTACAGACCCGAGTCGCCTACGGTAACTCTCATCTGGCATCCATCTGGTGGAATATATGCTCCTTTTGTAGATATACTCGCATTCCACGTGACAGTTACCATAGGCGACTCGGGTCTTTGTTGTTGTATTTGCCACTTGTGTGACGTCTTTCGAACGATAATTAACTCCCTTGTTTGTTGATTCTGCACAGGCGCTCTGTGCCTCGTTCTTTTTCAGATTCGGTTTCACTCATAATAATTTGATATGTAGTTCACTCTCTGTGCTCACCAGTTGAAAATTTAAAGGCCCGGTACTCAATGATGACGCTTAGGTAAGTAGGTCAGCAACAGCGAAATGATCATGGTCCGGTATGGGTACGGATTTCGTGGCCATTATTTCCCGTTCATTCAGAAACTGGCTTTTTTGTGCGGGAAGTGTTAGTGGCAGTCAATCGGCGTTGAATTTGCGTATTGATGACCTTTGACACCAACCCAGCTGAATCATACCTATAGCGGGTCCACTCCACTTGTCGTGACAAGTTTTTCGCGTTTACTAGCGTGATCAAACAGTTGGATTCGTTTGATGGTATCTACGGCAACACGAACTGACATTTACTCAAAATATAATGTGTTTTTAATAAATGCATGTATTAAGATGGTACTTTCTCGGAGCATGGGTGGTTCAAATATATGTACATGTACACATTAAGTAATAACTTAATAATTTTTATAGTAAACTCGCACACACGTACACACACACACACACACACACACACACACACACACACACACACACACACACGCGCGCGCGCGCGCGCGCGCGCGAGCACCTCCCCCCCCCCCCCCCCCACACACACACACCCCGCCCCCACACAGAGCAGTTTTAGTAGCCTTCATTTTGCCGTGAGCATTAAAACAAACAAAAAAACAAAAAAAATTACGGCAAAGAGAATTGTGATAATGGGGCACCTTGGTACGTGTAAGCTATAAGTCAGTCAGGTTTACAATAAATACTGACAGCACAGTCAACGTAACTTCGTTTCTTCACACACGCCGTGATTCTTTAGCTACCGTTTCGACGCAACATCTCAAACAAGCGACGAAAAAGATAAACAGATGCAATGGAAGCCATGTTTTGCTTTTCTGACAGTAATTCTGTAAATCTGGATTCGGTCTTCCTGCGGTTGTCTCTGGAAACAGCCCCCCCCCCCCCACACACACACACACACACACCCACACCCCCCACCCTCCACCTCCGCCCCTCCTCCCAGAAAATCGTGCACGGTTACAGCGGATTGTGATTCAGACTAACGGGACAAAAATAGCTCTCGACAAATGCCGCTTGATATTTCTTTAAAACAGCTTTTCGTAACGGATGCAAAGAAGGGTAGACAAGCAGATAGAGAAATTCTGCGGGTTATGCACTCTAGCGGAGATACGCGCGCACAATGAATCTTGGCGCACGTGAAGCCTTGTCCATCAACCTGAGAACAATTAAAGTCCTTTTTCTGAAACTTAGTTCTATGTTCATAAGCTTACTGGTTAGGGCCATTGTTCTTCCTTGTAGTTGTAGTATACTTTTTCAAGGCCTTTTGCCCGTGTTAATATTACAATGCGGTTTCAACTGTCGTCTTTCTTTCCCGCAAAAAGTTACAAACACTAAAGAAAAGAAGTCTGAGAGACCTGCTTTCTCAGAAAATCAATGATTTTCAATTGTAACATCTCGTAGATCGTCTTCCCGTTGCCCACAGCTCCAGCTGCCAAGCCCCAGCTCCATACGATCCCGTGATACATTCTGTGTGTCATGAACTCTCTGTGTGTGAGCAAGGTTACCAAGGACAGTTAGGTCTAAAAACCGAAACAAAAATAAAGTTTTCCACTTTCGAGTTCGAGTTCTCTCTCCGATACATGTAATCAAATGTTAGACATCTGCATTCTGCCTTTTAAATTAGACTTTAGATTTAGCAATTTTTCAAGAAGTATTGAACATCGTCATTGATTACTTTCTTTTTATTTCCTTCCTTTATATGACATTGTAATCTCTGGTTCAGTGAGTGAGACGATCGGCTATTGGTGAGAAGTATATGCGTCATCACCACGAGACTGAAAACTGAAAAGAACAGTAAAAAGTCGAGGAGACAAAGTTATAAAACACTCTCTCTCTCTCTCTCTCTCTCTCTCTCTCTCTCTCTCTCTCTCTCTCTCTCTCTCTCTCTCTCTCTCTCACACACACACACACACACACACACACACACACACACACACACACACACACACACACACCCTGTTCGCAATGTGAAATAAAACAGTTACTTACGTTCATCCAACGGTGATTTTGACTGTTCAGTGTCACCAAAAACTGCCGCAGTTCATTCGACTATGCACCTCCTCATATATTATTATTATTATTATGCTCCAAGACCACAAACGTCAAAGTCAGTGTCATGTTTACATGTATCCATTTAACAGGCTCAGAAGAACACACAGGTCGCCACCACAGATCCTAGCTGCTCCTGTCAATCCATAAGTTCAAAGTTTATCTGCTCCTTCCGCCTCCAACTCCTCCACTAGACTCGTCTTGCTGGCTGTATAATATACTTCAACTCAAGATTTCTCTCTCTCCTCTCTCACATTTTAATTTTGGGTTTTCTTCTATTTTTTATAAGGGAGAGGGGGGTAAAGAAAATCAACACACGCTTTAGGTAATCCAACCCCCAAGCATTTTCAGTGATGAAACTGAAAGGACACGAAGTGAAAGTTTTAAGCACTGATACGAAGCCGAGCGCACCTCACCGTCGAGTGTTGTGAGCGAGAGCGCGTAAAGCGGCGAGAGGACATCTTTCTACTCCCGCCGTAGCCGGTCACTCATTGGCTAGCGGCACCATCAAAGGGTATTGACATAATCTGCTTACAGGCTTCAGCCTACTCCGCGGAAGAAAGTAGGCGGCGCCGCAGCACTCCAGAATCAGCGCTGTTCGCTCCGGTTTTTGTTTGTTTTTTTGAAAACTTTTTTTTTTTTTTTTTTTTACCTCGGTAAGTTTTTGGCGTCGCTGTTGAAACTAACCTCGACAAAGTTCTCCGCGTCGCTCAAAACCGTGACCAAGTTGGCAAAGCTTTGTTTTTCTGTTCAGTCAACATTCCCCTCCGCTGTATTCTGTGCTTCTGATCATCACCTCCTCCCCCCCCCCTTTACACCCCCCCTCCCCGCCTCCCCCGCCCTTCCCCACCACCGCCACTGTTTGTTCTCTCTTGCTTGCCATAACCCGCTGGTGGCAAAATGGTATTTAAATGCTGAGATATATATATATTCTTCTGCGTCTGTCGAAAGCATGAAGCAAAGGGAAGAAAAGAAAGAGACACAAAACTAGCTTCTAAAAACTGGAACAAAAGAAGAAGAAAACCGTGGTGAGGTTAAGTGGAAAAGCCGCCGATAATGCCGGGTTAAAAGCATACCTCACCAAAAAACGGACCGCCAATAATGCTTTTGGACCCGTTTTTGATTGCGCGAAATACAAAACTATATCGCTTTCCTCGGAGCTTCCTTGCTGCCGCTGCTGCAGCAGCGGGCGGTGGCGAAAGCCCACATCACAGGTTAGCCCGCATACCCGCCTCCTCTCTTTTGTTTTGCCTTTCAAAGACACTTTGCGAAGACAAAGCGTCGGGGGTTTTCGCATGGCAAAGCAGACAAAAGCATTCTGCCGATTCCTGGCAAGAGAGGCGAGATCGTGGAGAATGCTTGGAAACGCGAGGACCGAGCGGGAAGGGAAGGAGAAAAGCGGCCGTGCGTTTTCAGTACCCAGATAAGTGCGAGCGGTTGTAAAGACTTCACACAAACTCTCAATCACGGAGTGTGCGGGGACGGGCCATACCACACATTGCGCCGTCTTGAACTGCAACCTGCAGCCCAACCGGAGCGGCACGACGCGCGCGTGTGCGCACTTTACTTCTCCACCGCAGACCGCAGACATTCCGTAACCACTTAAAGGGCCTTCACCTGTGAGAACTGTACAGGTCTTTTGTCGGCGGTGAGAGCAGCAAGTTCAGTTGTTGTTGTTTTTGTTGTTTGTTGGTGTGTGTGTGTGTGTGTGTGTGTGTGTGTGTGTGTGTGTGTGTGTGTGTGTGTGTGTGTGTGTGTGTGTGTGTGTGTAAGAGAGACAGACAGACAGACGGACATAGCCAATAACAACCGAAGTCTGACGTCATCAAACAGATTATTATTTCAAAACCCCTTTTCATTTAACCTAACTTAACCCACTTGGCAAAACGTATGCGCTCCGATTCTAAATAAAAAGACCAGTGTAGGAGAAATGGACTGAATGGAAAGCAAAAGTCTTGCACTTAAAATGACTCAGTATCACAACTAATCGATCAGCATATTTTTTAAACTCGTCCCGTGGTGACCTACACCGCTTTTCACAGGACAGTCAGCTTCCAGTTACTAACTCACTAACGCATGAACAAAGCGCTATACAATGAATTGTTGGTGGTTGGTTAGTCCGATACTTGAATATAGTCGTTAACTGTTCGTCGTGTTTCTGTTTGTAGACTCCTCGAACTGATCGTTTTCAGACACATCTGACCATTTTCATGTGCGACACTGAAATTCTCGATACAGTTCAGATGAATAATGATCCCGGCATCGGCTGATTCTCCCAGAAACAATCACCTTTCTAAAACAAAAACAAGAAATGGACTGAGCAAATAACCTCGAGGTCGATTACAAATGACCTGCTACCTCCTTCCCACCCCTTTTTTCTTTTTTTCTTTTCTTTTTCTTTCTTTTCTCCTTCTTTTCTGAATGGCTCACTCGCTGTGCATCATGCGTCTTTTCTTTATCTTAATTACTGTGACTTCATCTCTATATTTAGTTTTCTTTTTGGTCGAAGTGTAGCAAAAATGAAGCTAATAATTGATTCTTGAGGCATTACATTAATGTCTAGAAGACCCTAAACAGAAAAGAAAAAGGCTTTTAGCGCATTGAGCATTCAAGTTAATGGAACCATGCGCAGTAGAAATGGATATCCTCATCATCGTCACCTGTTGATATTCTCTACCGCACGTGCCACGTAAGACACCAGGTTCACATCACTCTCGTCAAGGGTGGGGATAGCTCAGTGGGGAGAGCGTCCGACTGAAAAGCCAGGTGTAATACTGACGCGGATTCGAGTCCCATGTTCGGCAAGGGATTTTTCTTCCAGAGTCAGCTTCCGGTGCAGACTCTTACGGTGTTCATACAACAGCCTGTGTGCCATCGCATGCATCAGCATCACTGCGCACGTTAAAATTCCCAAGCGCTGGCAGCCATACCATTGTTTGGACACACAAAAATACTACAGTCACTGATAGCAATGGGCAGCGCTGCTCTTGCGGCTGCCATGCCTTACCAGGGTAAGGCCACCCGAATTTCCTGGAAATGTACATTAAAAAGAAAAGAAGGTTTCAAGCAAGGAATGATAACCACCCCCCTCGGAAGATGGAGAGACTAAAACGTGCTAGTTCAGTTTAGTCTATTAATATCTGGCTGCTAATCACTTCCGCTCAGGACCGCCGTGCTGAGAACTTCGTTGAAAAACTGACGCTTTTATTTCTGCCTTTTCGAGCATCTCATGGCCTTGAATTAGAGAAAGGTTACTCAAGTCATATCCCGTCCCTAATAAGCTGTACGATTTCTGTGGACGTTAAGCACCATGTTTACTTCAAGTTATATCCAGAGGTAAATCTGAAGAGGGGTTACCGTTTACGGTATTAACAAACTGTGACAGGTTTCGTATTAGATCGATCGCCCTGATATAACCGCACTGGTTGACTGGGCGTAAAACACCAATTTACTTGCGTATTAGATCGTGTCAGAGAAATGCTTCCAAACACTTGACATCAAAACATCATAACAAAACAGTTCAACCAAAAGCAGATAAGTATCCTACGTCTCACTTTTCGTCGTTTCGCTGTTGTTTAAGTGTTGTTTTGTAGTTCGAAAAAGGGGTTGCCCCAAAAATTAGCGTGTTGTGTTATGTCATAATAAACAGCGTTCTCTTGAACCTTCTACTTTTTAAGAACGCTAGTAGTCATGCTTGTTTCAGATTTTTTTTCTTTCTTTTTTACCCACACGTGCAGTTTTGCTACGGCCTGTGTGGCGATCAGTTGCCCTCATCCTATGCCTCTCTTAAGTATACGTACAGTTTTGTTTTACTCGTATATCGTTTCGCCTAAGTATACCTTGTGGTGTTCATTTTGCCTTATCCTTTGGCTTTTCACAAAGCATACTTTAGATTTTCCCTCCACAGCTTGTGGTGACCGTCGTAGCTTTACCTAATCCTACGTCTTTCCACTTAAGTATAGCCCTGCTTTGGTATGATTATTTTGCCTTAAATACTGTGTTTTTCCACCAAGCATACTCTAAAATGTTGCCACAGTCTGTGTTGCGGTAGTTCTCGTAGTGTCACCTAATTTTACGTCTTTCTATCAAGCATACTTTACATTTTTGCCACAGTCTGTGTTGTGGTGGTCCTCGTAATTGTACCTTATTCTGTGTCTTTCTGTCAAGCATACTTTGCATTTATGCCACTGTCTGCGTTGTGGTAAATTACGAAGACCACCACAACATAGTAAGTAACTGGGCGTAAAACACCAAGTTAGTTCCTGTGTTGTGGTGTTCTTCGTAACTTACCGAATTCTATGTCTTTCTTTCAAGCATACTTTACATTGTTGCCACAGTCTGTGTTGTGGTGGCCCTCGTAATCTTACCAAATTGTGTGTCTTTATTTCAAGCATAAATTGTTGCCACAGTCTGTTGTGGTGGCCCTCGTAATCTTACCTAATTCTGTGTCTTTATTTCAAGCATACTCCACATTTTTGTCACAATCTGCGCTGTGGTGATTGTGATCGCTTTGCCGACTCACAGCTCACGCCGTTGCAAGAAGAATACAGTTTTGGCACAGCCAGTGTCGTGATTAGTCTGCCATAAATAACCAAAATTCCTGCGCCTTTTCGCTAAGTACAGTAACAGACAGTCTGTCCACGGTGCCTGCCATCGGGCCTCTGCCAACAGGTCCGCTATTCCGCCCTGGGCAGGGCGTGGTATTGTCACCCAGCAGACCAGCTAGCCACTGAGCACTGCCGGCCAGCAGGGTGAAGTTTGCTGCGTCCACCGCCCCACACCCATCATTGGCGGGAGCTACCACAAGTATCATTTTTGTCGCGACAAACGTTTTGTCGCTGCAAGCATACGTTTGTCGCGACAAAAATGATACTTGGGGCAGCTCCCGCCAATGACAGACCATGACCACGGAATAATCCTACAGAACTTCACCAGTGCTGTCAAAGAAAAGGCTTGAGAGCAGTGATACTCTCCGTGGCAGTTTTGTTGTTGTTGTTGGTTCGTTGCTTTGTGTGTGTTTTGTTTTTGTTTTGTTTGTTTCTTTGTTTCGTTTTCGAGAGACAAACAGATAGACCTTGGGGGGGAGGGGGGGAGGGGGGTAGGGGGCATCGACATAATTTCCCTTTTAAAAAAACATTCAGGACAGAGAACCATAACCACACACGCGCGGTGTGTGTGTGTGTGTGTGTGTGTGTGTGTGTGTGTGTGTGTGTGTGTGTGTGTGTGTGTGTGTGTGTGTGTGCGCGCGCGTGTGTGTGAGTGCAAGTGTGTGTCTGTGTGTGTGCGCTCGCGCGCGGCGGTGTGAACAAAAACAAAAAAACTGCACATCCGGATAATATTACGTACGGTCCTACTACAAGTACAAGAGCTGGGTTTCGTTTCACCCGACACCCCGACCAGGTCACCGTGACACAGCCCGGGCCGCAGACCGGAGAGGAAGAAACTCTGACTGAAAACCTGTCTAGAGAAGTGAGCGAAGTGAGGTCGCCTGACCCAGCCATCCCCTGAGCCAAGGAGCCTCCCGACGATCACAAGGTCCTCGCAGCGCTCCCTCCCTCGCTTCTCATTACAGGCCCGGAAAACCACAGGGTCCTCTCTCTCTGCCGTCTCTAATCACACGCTTCTGTCACGTCACTGGCCCGACGAGTCAAGTCGGAAGGTAACGAGTGACACGATATGAATCGCACGTGGCGACCGCCGCTTCTTCTTCGGCGGCATTTTGAAGATTAAAGTTCCACTTCGCGGCGGGGATCAAAGAAGGAATGGGGGTGGGGTGGGGGTGGAGGGGGGTGGAGGAGGGGCAGTCCCTCCCTCTAATTTGCAACAGGTAGCTTGCCTCTGTCGTCTGCCTTGTCATCACCGTGAGGTTTGCGAGGGCGAGCCACACAAGCCGGAATTTTCCGTCGCAGAAAAAGAACTACGAATATCACTGGCAGGTATTGTTTCTGCGCCGCCAGGCAGGCCGTGGGCTGTGAGAAGGGTGCTACGGTTGGTTGCGTCTGTGTGTCTGTTTTTCTTCTGTCACCTTTCGTCCGTCAGGGGCCTCGCTTGACCAGAGGTAATCATCTTGCACGTGCTGTCTGTGGCACTTCCCTGCGGTTCACGTGCATGATAATAACCAAGTGTTCAGGACAAGTTGTTTCGGAGGGGGTGAGGGTGGGGGGACGGACAATTTTTTTTTTTTTTTTTTAAATTAGCCCTTGCCTTTAATATGTTAGGGTATTAAACGCAGACTTTCTGTTTTTAAAAGAACACACACACACACGCACGGACGCACGCACGCACGCACGCACGCACGCACGCACGCACGCACGCACGCACGCACACACACACACACACACACACACACACACACACACACACAAATAAAAGCAACAACAACAAAACCAGGAGTTTCTTCAGTAACATGCATTAGTGATTTCGACTGTTGGCTGAATTTTTGACAGTTCGGCACCAGACCAGACTTTGGGAGAGAAATAGGCCGATAAAGAAGTAAGTAAGCTGGTGTTTTACGCCCAGTCAACCGGTCCGGTTATATCAGGGCGATGGCCGATAAACGAAGAGCGGTTTATAATTGTGGCTGCTGATAGAGAGCGCCAACACTTCGGGCAAATGCAATGACCGTACGAGAAGCAGCAGCAGAAGAAAAAAGAATTAACAGAAGAAGAGGAAGAGGCTAAAGAGGAGAAAGAAAGAGAAAAAAGAAAGAGAAGTGAATGATGACAAAGAACACCAAATTTAGGGCAAACTCGATCACTATACAAGAAGAGAGAGAGAGAGAGAGGGGGGGGGAAGGAATAAGGAGAGCAAACCCAAGGCGTTCGTGATCCCTCATACGACAAGAGCGAATTATCATTTTCATATCCACGCGCCCTCTTATTTGTGCGCGTTATGCGGGTCATGGGAGATTATTTCAAGTATCTGTTGCTCTTTTAGTCATTTCCGAAAGCGTTTTACATCAACGGCTGTTTCATTTGCTCGAGACTTCAATAATGGCCACCGCCGCCCCTGACACCTTCTTTTCGCGCGAATTATCAAAGTGAAATGTTGAAAGTGCCGTTGGATTCTTCACAGAGGCGGTGTTGCTGCCTCTTCTGCCCGACTCAGACGGTGCTTGTAGACTGTCTCTGTGAAGTTTTCAACTTGTCTGTGTCATCTCACAATATGTACAAAGAGCGCGTCGGCACTGGGGTCTGTCTGTCTTGTCTTTGATACCGCTTTGATCTTTTACAAGGGCATTAATGGCAGTGTAATTGAGCGGCCTCTTTGAAGCCTCTCTTCGAACTTGTTCGCAGTTTTGCTTTGAGCGCCTTTAATTCTGATGGCCCCGCGTGCTCGCTGCGCGGCAAAGCCTTCTTGTGGCCCTTGAAGACAAGGGACCGTTTCTTATATTTGTTCTGTAAATGAGCTCTTTGGAGTAATATTCCGCCCGAACAGCCCCTTTATGCACACAGCGCAATGAGGTGATTTGATCCGGCGTTAAAGCTGTAAGTGGTATTTCCTATACTGGAGTGTCCCCGTTGAACGCTTTCCCCTTCCAGGAGAATACGGGTCATTTTATTTCCTTCTCCTCTCCACGAGGAAAGCTAGCTGTTGCGGAGTGGCGCTACCCCGTCTACCGACTGATCCCTTACCGCTGGTGGAATTTGTGCAGAATGCTTTCAGCGCAAAATGTTTGCTATTTTCTGTTTTTAGCCCGCTGCCGTAGATTGTGTCAGGTGAGACAAAAGAGAGGAGGCGGTTGAAGAGAAGGGAAGGTTACTACCCGAAACGGGATTCAAACCTGAACCTATCAGATCCGTATCTTGTGCCTTATCCCTGCGATCTAAACATAAAGACTTTCTATCAGTAACTGCTGTTCGAATAGAGCAAAATGTCCTGGATACCCCCCCCCCCCCAACACATAGACACATTCACACACACACACACACACACACACACACACACACACACACACACACACACACACACACACACACACATGCGCGCGCGTTTACTTTGTGACCTCAGAAATCAAACGCGGAATAATAGAAAGAATGCACCACAGAGAAAGCTGTTTTTTGCTTCCATCTTACACACATTCGCACACACGCACGCACGCACGAACGCATCCACGCACGCACGCACGCACCCCCCCCCCCCACACACACACACACACACCCACACCCACACACTCACACACACGCACACACACACGCACACACACACGCACACACACACACACACACACACACACACACACACACACACACACACACACACACACACACACACACACACACACCTCACCAAGCCAAGATGGACGAAAGAACGTAGCACAGAGACGTTTATGCTGTGACAGACAGCGTGTTGAGGTGGCTGCAGCTGTCTCACACTCAGCTACATCCTCTGTCCCAAGGGATCGTCACCAAAAACAAGAAGATGCCACGGGGCTACAAGCTTGACCACATCGTCCAGTGCGACTGATCTCATGTTTTGTCATGTCATTTGACCCCCCCCCCCCCTCCCTTCAGGTTCCTGGTAGAGCGCAGTGTTACATTACATACAATGTTTAGTTTTCCTACAGTGCGATACAGCTAGGCTTGGCCAAGTGAACTCTCATCTCGGGGTGGGGTTTGGTGGCAAAGATTGTGTGCTACGCGCTTGCAAATGACCGTAGCGAGTACTGATGTCGACAGAACCATTCGTGTGAATTTGGCTTTTTCATGAATAAGATAAAATATAAAATTAGAGAGAGAGAGGGGGGGGGGGTAAGCATATTAAGCCCGACTACAGTCTTAAACAAAGCATACACTTGTTTCAAGCCGTAATCAGATATTCTCACAGACCCGTCGGATGTGTGATCTGATAGGCCTGAGGTTTTTAAACTTAATGCATGTATTAGACAACGTAGATTTCTATAATGACCAACAAGGAAAACAGCTCGTACATTTCCCACAAGAGGTCAAGCCATGGACCTATATAAAGATAAAGGTACATGGACAGCGGCTTGGTCAACAATGTCGGGCATGTTCCTCTTTTGGCGCTTTTCGCCCTTGCTGCTTAGCTGCTGCTAGAGGACCCAAATAATTTGCAAGCGATTTGCCGAAGAGTAATCCTCATGCTTGGCAGAAAGGCCACACAGAAATAATGAAACGATCGCCCTTAGACAGCAACAGAAATTCGGATCCACAAAACGCAAAATACAAATAAATATACATACCTAATTCACACTCTTTGCTGTTTGATTTTAGCAGCCTAGCTAGAAATTTACAGAATTCTGATTTCGCGCAGCAGCCTAGCTACAAATGTACAGAATTCTGATTTCGCGCAGCAGCCTAGGTGTAGGGAGTCGTAATTTATGTTTCTGTATCATTTGAAGTACAACTATGAGACTTTTAACGAAGGTAAATAGCGCACATTGATTCGAGTTTGGGGGGGGGGGGGGGGGGGGGGGGGGGGGGCGT
Source organism: Alviniconcha strummeri (assembly GCA_963584105.1). Lineage (NCBI taxonomy): Eukaryota > Metazoa > Mollusca > Gastropoda > Provannidae > Alviniconcha > Alviniconcha strummeri. The sequence continues at coordinate 28,129,244 of OY757544.1, read as the reverse complement.
GCCCAACTATATGCATGGTTGAGACGTTGAACTCGTGTTTTAGAGGTTGTATGTTCGAATCCGTAGTTCGACGTGTCTTCCCCCCCCCCCCCCCCCCCCCCCCACACACACACACAATAGAACAGCTCTAGAGAAATATACTCACCTATACGACGACACATAAAGAACAATTAAAAACACAAGCGCTTTCGACACATAGTCTTCGTCTGCTGTAAGAAGAGAGATAGAAAATAATAAAAGAAGAAGGATGTAAAGAAGAAGACAGTAAAACAGTGTTAAGGATCTAAACGTATTTAAAACAACGTCATCAAAATGACGAAAATTAGGAAGAGCTTACACACATAGTATGGTGTAGGATGACTGAGTCAGTGTACAATCCTTCGCATGACACAATAAACTGAGGTCTCCTGGTGTACTACGGGCACGCGTATGACACAATAAACTGAGGTCTGGTGTACTACGGGCACGCGCATGACACAATAAACTGAAGTCTGGTGTACTACGGGCACGCGCATGTAGAGGAACCCTCGGTGAGCGAAAAAAAGTCGTAGACATTTTTGTTGTTGTTGTTGTTGTTGTTTATTCGTCCGTATAATGACCAACTTATCAGTCTGAAGACTGACGCTTGTTTTTTTATAGTACGTCTTTAGCGTCCGTTATGATCTGTGTGTGTGTGTGTGTGTGTGTGTGTGTGTGTGTGTGTGTGTGTGTGTGTGTGTGTGTGTATACACGGGGGATCTCGGTTTAGCGTCTTATCCGAAGGACTTTTGTAGAATCTGCACAGAATTTTGACTCCGGAGGAATTTCGAGGGGTGGGGCTGCAAAGCGTAAGACGTAACGGTCACCAATCCATTTGGTGACCACGCTCGGTCGTGCTTAAGCTGGCTTTCCAGAGCCAGTGCTCTCGCTCTGCGCCACCGACTCTCCTCGATGACATCCCACGCTACTTTAGAAACTCATCAGTCAGATGGGCAGCACTAGGCTGTGACGGCTGACTTCCTCCTGGAAAAAATTACCCGAATTTCCAACGGGGAAACCTCTAATCTGGAGAATATTCAGCGCGCACACAGGCCCACCCAGTAAAAAAAATGTTTCGCCCTTACCTTCATGACACTTCTCCCTGGAAAGCTTTTCTTTCAGGGGCGTACTGTTCGGGTGGGAAAAAAGATCAAAGGCGAAACTGAATACAACCGACACGGTGGTTAGTTCCTCAACTAAGACTTCTCATGGCTGACCAAAAAAGATCAAACACCAGACTGAATACAACCGAAACGGTGGTTAGTTCCTCAGTAAAGACTTCTCATGGCTGACCATAGGACGTGAAGAGCAGCAGTCACTCATGCGTGAGCTCGGAAAATTTGCTGCGAGACAATGAACTGTTGGGCAGAGAATCCTCCCGCTGTTTAAGGTGATTGCTCGTGGACATCGTCGTGTTGTGTGCCGAGACGTAGACGAGTTCTTGTCTGGGATATTTCCTTTCAGTGGCTTATACTGTTATAAGGCAATATTCCTCTTAGTGCCCTTGAAGGCAAGATTCCCCTCGAGCTGCTTTACAAAGCATTCATTTGCTTGACGGGAAGTAAATTGGTCATTCTGGTGGTGGCAGTGTAGCGACAAGTGTTATTATCTCCCTCTTCCCCCAGCTCCATACCCCCTTTCCCCCATTCTCCCCGTCCCTAATATAGTAATAGGCCTTGTGGTTTTAGTAGACGTTAATCATCATGTTTACTTACTTAAGTTGGTCGGTTCTTGGATATTTTTCCCGTCCCCTTTACCACAGCAGGGTCATCTCAGGACGAATTACACATTCACAGGTCCTCCACACCAGGTCAAAATTCAAGTCGCCAAAACACAATTAAAACGTCTGGCTCATAGTTCTGGCCATAGCTCAGGAGCTGTGTGAGAGTCGAGGTGGACGTCCTGGGCTGTCCGTCCTAACGAGCCTTCTGGTTTCCGTGGACGTAAAGATTTATTGAACCGAGCTTCGGCATTGGTCACAACTTGTCCCTAATATGTCAACTGACATCTGAGGACATTAAGCATCAATTCATCATCATCATAGTTCTGGCTTCCCGTCCCTAATAAGCCGTACGATTTCTGTGGACGTTAAGCACCACGTTTACTATAGTTCTGGCTCATAGTTCTACACATTCATAGTTCAGGAGCTGTGTGAGATTCGAGGTGGCCGTTCTGAGCTGTCCGTCCTAACGAGCCTTCTGGTTTCCGTGGACGTAAAGAATTATTGAACATTGCTTCGGCATCGGTCACAACTTGTCCCTAATATGTCAACTGACATCTGAGGACATTAAGCATCACTCCATCATCATCATAGTTCTACACAGAGCTCAGGAGCTGTGTGAAAGTCGAGGTGACCGTCCTGGGCTTTCCGTCCTAACGAGCTTTATGGTTTCCGTGGACGTAAAGCAATATTGAATCATGCTCACGCACTGTTCTCAGCTTGCCCCTAATATGTCAACCGACATCCGAAGAAGAACAGTTCTACACAGAGTTCAGGAGCTGTGTGAAAGTCGAGGTGGCCGTCCTGGGCTCCCCGTCCCTAATAAACCTACGGTTTCTGTGGGCGTAAAGCAACGCTTCAACATCAACCAGTTCTACACAAAACAGTCAATAGCAAACACAACCAAGCCAAACCAGTCAACAACCAGCACATCTCGGTGTTTACACTTCACTTATTTACAACAGAGGGGAAGAGATCAACAGATGTATGCTTGACATTCAGTGTCAAGTCAGCCACGAAGGTCATATCGGACAATTTATCCAATCACAAGTAAAATTCTTATTCATGGTTCATTTCACACGTCACTTAAAGGTTCAGGAGGCTTTGGGAAAATGAAGTTGAATGAGCGGAGGAGGCTGAAAATAGAAAGGCAGGACCCTTTGTAGTAGCTAGGCGATGTGTGTGAAGCTACAACCTAACCTACTCCAGACTAAAACAAGAAGAAAGACACAAACAAAAGACAGTCTTTGGTAACTGGATTATCAGCAGAAGGAACATGATTTCTGCATGTATTCCACTGTGTGTGAAGAAAAGAGATGGGGGGAAGGGGGCATCCAAATTTCTGCATGATCACTTTCGGGGAACAGTACTGACTATGTCTAATTGATACTGGAGGACCGGGGGGGGCGGAGGAGGGAGGGGGTGAATCCTGAAATCAGTTTAACCCCTTCACAGCGGCTAAAAGATGCACGGACGCGCCTGCAGATAGTATATTTTCCGATCCTATAACATCTATTTCCAGTGCTATGCGTTTTGATGAAAATCCTTTCGTATACCAATGCGAAAAAGAAGACAAAAAGGTTTAAGGGTTTCAAATTTCGCACTTTTATGGGTCGTTTTCAAATGACATCATGGCATTGAGGGGGTTAAAAAAGAAAAGAAAAAAAAAGCGCATAGGTTGTACATGGCAGTTTCCCCCTCCCGCTCAAACCGGCGTGTAACGGCAATAACCGTTGGTAAGCCAGCTCGGACTTGACCGCATCGCTTCACTCAGCTAGCTGTTCAAGTTCGCTGTCGCTGTACGTCCACAGAGACCATAAGGACTATTAGGGACGGGGAGCCATGGGCGTCCACCTCGATATTCACACAGCTCCTGAGCTCCGTAACTTCAGTGATCTTTTACGTCCACGGAGTCCAAAAGGACTGTTAGGGACCGGGAGCCCAGGACGGCCACCTCTACCTTCACACAGCCCCTGAGCTCAAAGATAGCTGTAAAAAGTCACCCAACTTTTATCGGGGAATTAAGGTTAATCTGCGACAGTATTTGCGTCGTATCCAGAAGTCCAAGCTGGATCGTCTCCCTTTGAACCAGGGAAGGCCTTGCGGGCCCTTCCCGACGTTAAAAGATATCTATTTTGTGCTTTTTAACGTCGTGAAGCTGATGGACTGAAGTGGCAAATCATTTCGTTTCACATTTTGAGATAATAGAGAGAGAGAGAGGTTTTTTTTAATGATGGTGACGATGCTTCATTAGACAGACGGTGAGAGAGAGAGAGAGAGAGAGAGAGAGAGAGAGAGAGAGAGAGAGAGAGAGAGAGAGAGAGAGAGAGAGAGAGAGAGATTTTAATAATGATGACGATGATACTTTACTATTATACAGACGGAGTAACAGGCGAGCAGAATATTTTTTAAAAAGAAGACCGAAAAGAAGAGAGAGAGGGGACACACACACACACACACACACACACACACACACACACACACACACACACACACACACACACACACACACACACACACACACACACTGTCTAATTCCCTAGCTAGGTCTACAAAACTTTAAAGTAGGCTTCACCATCACCATCTGATCAACGCAAGCAAGTTCAGGGGTCATGAAGATACTGTGTTGGGAGGAGTCGGGTCCGAGCCCCCAACGCGTGGGCCAATGACTGACCTATTGAGGGTTCTTATTTCAGCATGCAACTGAGCTTTGATACAGCTGAATTGATGCCGTCACTTCAAATCATCGCTCCCTCTCCTCACCCGCTCTGCCCCCCCCCCCCCCCCCCCCCCCCCCAACAACACACACACTTCTCTCTCGCTCGTGTTTACTTAGTTCACCAGCTAAGCTTCCTTACGCTGGTTTTGTTCACCTTGGTTTTGACTGTGTCTTAGGGATTTTTGTTTGTTTCTTTGTTTGTCTCTTCTTGGTTTTTGTTGCTGTTTTCTTTCTTGCTGTTTTTAACTAGAATTTATTTCAAATTGTTCGTCTGTCTTTTATGTGTGTTTTCCTTTCCTTTGCAGCGTGTATGTAAGTGAGCATACGCCACAAATCTTGTTGCTGTACTCACGAGTCTTGCAGTGTTTCTTTGTCTTTGATTGATACAGCTGAAATAGCCAGCCTCCTGATGAAAAGCCTCTCGAACCTCAAGCTTACTCTCTTTTCGATTCCGATCAGGTCTAGCCGGATGTAAAAAAAAGAAGAAAAAAGAAGAAAAAAAAAAGAAGAAGAAAAATGTAAGGACCAAAAAGAATGATCCTCGTTATAATCGAGAAAAACAAACATCAACATATGCGTGTCAGAGGAGGAATGCATGAACTGCAATAACCTATTGTGTTTGTTGCCGACGTTAATTAATTAATTAATTAATGGCTGTTGTTAATTGTCTCCACTCGAATTTATTCACAGTTATATAGTTTACTCGTTCTGACTCCATGTTAACTCAACAGTTCCAGGTTCTGTTGGAAAAGCAAAATTGGAGACAGAGCAGAGCGTGTATGGGTTTTCTGGTCGCGTAGCTTGCGTAAACTGGCATGAGCTGAACGAACAGTAAATCAGTTTGTCAATTCAATTCCACGTGTAAAACAGCACGGCATGTGCGAACAGTAATTAACGTCGTAGGTAAGTAAGTAACTTGGTGTTTTACGCCCATTCAACCAGTACGTTATAAAGTAAGTAACTTGGTGTTTTACGCCCAGTCAACCAGTACGTTATAAAGTATGTAACTTGGTGTTTTACGCCCAGTCAACCAGTACAGTAATATCAGGGCGAAATTAATACCGTCGCGGGACCCATACCACGACATTAATGAGACGACATGCTAGTTCTGTGTGACTCGCTCGTCTTTATTATGCTTCTGCATGGGGGGAAAATCCGCGAGAAGCTATAAAAAGCACCAATGAAGTCCCCCCCCCCTCCCCCCCCTTCCCTAATAAGCCTCATGGTTTCTGTGGACGTTAAGCAGGATAATGATGATGTAGAGCTTCATGTCTTCGGATGTCGGCTGACACAATTATTAGGGACAAACTGTGAACAATGCCGAAGCATGGTTCAACGCTGCTTTACGTCCACAGAAACCGTAAGGGTCATTAGGACGGAAAGCTCAGGACGGCCACCTCGACTTTCACACAGCTCCTGAACTCTGAATAGACGTTAAGCACCATGTTTACTTACTTTTAACCCCCCACCCAGCCAAGCCCTGAACTGGGCTGTAGGCTACAGTACACAGCGTACGTCTCGTTGCTGCCGAGAAAGCTCGGGGCCAACGGCAGACGACACGGCACAACAAAGAAGGAACACCAAAGGTGGAGGGCCTTGTGATGTGACAAGTACCTCGACGTCACATAATTGATCTCAACGCTTGATTGATCGAGACCGGGTTTAAATCATACACGTCGGTGATAGATTGCGATTGGAAGCACTTCAGATTTCGATGACTCGTGTACGACGCAGTGGACCTGTTTGTAAGTAAGCGGCGTATTGAAAATGCCTCAGGACTGAGCAGAAGGCTTTCGTTTGAGCTTTTCGTCAGTGTCCGGAGACAGGGCGACGTGCGGTTGTGAGTACTTGCCGGAAAGCTGTGTAGGATAGCATGGGACTGGGTGGCTTTGAACCAGGTGACACGTTACGCCATCGGGATGTCAGTCAGTTTAAAACAGTCGCACACAGCAGTGCAGGAGTTCAATGGCCAGGTGACACGTCACGCCATCAGGATGTCAGTTTAAAATAGTCACACACAGCAGTGCAGGAGTTCAATGGCCAGGTGACACGTCACGCCATCAGGATGTCAGTTTAAAATAGTCACACACAGCAGTGCAGGAGTTCAATGGCCAGTTGATACGTTACGCCATCAGGATGTCAGTCAGTTTGAAATTGTGACACTCGAAGCAGTACAGGAGTTCAATGCCCAGGTGACACGTTACAGAGCTCAGGAGCTGTGTGAAAGTCGAGGTGGCCGTCCTGGGCTCCCGTCCCTAATAAGCCTACGGTTTCTGTGGACGTAAAGCAACACTTCAACTGACACGTTACGCCATCAGGATGTCAGTCAGTTTGAAATTATCAAACACAGCAGTACAGGAGTCCAATGCCCAGGTGACACGTTACAGAGCTCAGGAGCTGTGTGAAAGTCAAGGTGGCCGTCCTGGGCTCCCGTCCTGAGACACACAGCAGTGCAGGAGTTCAATGCCCACGTGACACGCTATGCCATCAGGCTGTCACTAGTGTCAGTCAGTTTGAAGTTGTGACACATAGCAGTACAGGAGTTCAATGCCCAGGTGACACGTTACGCCATCAGGCTGTCACTAGTGTCAGTCAGTTTGAAGTTGTGACACACAGCAGTACAGGAGTTCAATGCCCAGGTGACACGTTACGCCATCAGGATGTCAGTCAGTTTGAAACTGTGACACACAGCAGTTCATTGCCCGCCACTGCCAAGTCCATGCTCTTCAAGAGCCGGACCAATCTCGGTGTAAGGTGCTACTCATCGACTATCGAAACTTCCTTCTACAGGGACTGCGTTTTCTAAGTCACCTACCCTTGGGACACACTAAACCATAAACGCAACCAGACTTGGCTTTTACGGGCTGAATTGAATAGTGTAAATTAACTTTTCACAACAACAACCGCAACAACAACAACAAAAAACACACACACAAAACAACAACAACACAACAACAACAAAACGACAAACAAACAAAGAGAAAAGAAGAAGAGAAAAACAACAACGAAAAATCACACACACACACACACACACACACACACACACACACACACACACACACACACACACACACACACACACACACACACACAAGCACGCACGCACGCACGCACGCACGCACCCCTCCCCTCACACACACACACACACGCACGCACGCCTCCCCTCACACACACACACACACACACACACACACACACACACACACACACACACACACACACACACCCTCCACACACACACAGCGCAAGAGAGTGAGATCAAAGCTAAGCATCAAAGGCCGCAATATCGAGAGGCATGACGTCACTCTGAAGTTGATAGACTCGGTCACCGCAGTACGGAGTTGTGTGTCGTGTAATCTCTGACGTTTATGTGGTTCGGTTTCTGTTGACACCACAGACAGTTAAATAACGAGGACGCGGCCCACAGAGAGAGAGAGAGAGAGAGAGAGAGAGAGAGAGAGAGAGAGAGAGAGAGAGAGAGAGGTCCGTTGGTTGGTTTTCATACTTCTTCAGTCCAGCCGTCAGTGGTAAAATCAAGAGTGACTACATTTTTTATATATTTTTATGTGAATTTACAGCATATGGATGCGTGGTCTATACCAACGACAGGGGGAGGTCGGAAGGGGGGGGGGGGGGGGAGAAAGGGGAGGGAGAGCGAAGAGAGAGAGCCGTGTGTGTTTAGTAGTTTATGTCGAACCTCGTCTGTTTAACTGAAACCCCCCCCCCCCCCCAAAAAAGGTGTTTTCACTGACAATTTAGAGGGGATGGGGTGCACAGAGAGAGGGAGGGAGAGAGAGAGAGAGATGTGTATGTTGAATAGTAGATTATGTCGAATCCGTCTGTTTAATTGAAAAAAGGTATTTTCACTGACAATTTAGGGGGGAGGGGGTGCACAGAGAGAGAGAGAGAGAGAGAGAGAGAGAGAGAGAGAGAGAGAGAGAGAGAGAGAGAGAGAGAGAGAGACTGACACTGACAAATGTTTATTGTGAAGGCCACCGGCCCATACACAAGGGGAAGTGGGGGGGGGGGGTGAACGTCGCAATGTTCTCATTTGAGTGTAGTTGTTGGTAACATGTACACTTTCGTTTGACTTCTGCTTCCAGCTCCTGTACACACAACAAGGTATAGTATAAAGGCATTAAGCATATACATTCTAGAATAAGGGGGGCGGGGATAGCTCAGTGGTTAGAGCGCCGAACTCGTGATTGAAAGGTCGCGGGTTCGAATCCCTGCTGGAACGGCGGGAGAAGTTTTCTTCTCCAGGGTCGACTTTCTGTGCTGACTCTTATTTCGGTATCCGTTCCACCCCCGTGTTACCACAGTAGCACGTAAAAAATCCCGGTCATTCTGCCAAAAGTGCAGGTGGCAGGTTACAGCTAAACACGCATACACCTTACGTATTGAACCGTGCTTCGGCATTGGTCACAACTTGTCCCTAATATGTCAAATGACATCTGAGGACATTAAGCATCAACTCAACAACAACATTCTAGATTCTAGACAATGTTTGGTTGGAGGGGGGGTGGGGGGTGGGGGGGCAAAAGGACCTGCGCTCACATTGAAATCACACAACAAACATGATCTTGACATTTTCAACTGTTATACCATGAATATACATTTACGAACATGAATCATTGTGCAAGTAGTTCTTCTCTATGTTTTAAAAGCATAAAAAATTTTTTTGCGAGTTTTCTCAATTGTTCAGTACTGGCGTTATCAAAAACAGAGTTAAGAGAATGTACAGTGTTAGGACAATAATATGTGACAGATATTTTCGCCGGGCATCATCATAGGCTGGACAGCAGAACAGGAAATGAGATTCATCTCCCAAATGTCTGGACAAGAGGGACAGTTTTTATTCACAAAGCTGTCACACAGAAAGCGTTTGTTAACACCGAGGTCATTTATTCCAAGCCGCAGTCTGATAAGAGTGTCCCTGAACTTTTTGATGGTTATGGTGTTAAGATATGTTTCTAACTGGTGAACTGATCTGAATGAGAAATAAGTTGAAAATCTTTCCACTTTCTGATATTTTTTGTAAACCATTCCTGTTTAAAACGCTCTATCATTCGTTGTTTAAATGCTGAGAGGAAAGCTTTTTCATTCTCGACTCTGCCATTTGTCCAAGCATCATGGAAACCATGATTCTAGGCAATCTTTTATACTACCTGCCCCAATTTCTGTTTTTGTGTGTAGTGTTAGTATCCAGACGGTTTCTAAGCATGACTAAAGCTTGCTTCGGGAATCTCGTCATGGGCATCTTACTGAGTTTAAACCAGTATCTAAG